>CM021110.1:96964526-97079381 GCA_007115665.2 Sequoiadendron giganteum | reverse complement strand
GGATTAGGGTTTAAGGGTTGAGGATTGATGGTTGAGGGATTAATAGGCTATAGGGATTAGGGTTGAAAGATTGAGGGTTGAGGGTTGAGGGATTAAGAGGGTATAGGGTTTGAGGAATTAGGGTTTAAGGGTTGAGGATTGAGGGTTGAGGGATTATGAGGCTATAGGGGTTGAGGGATTAAGAGTGTATAGGGATTGAGGGATTAGAGTTTAAGGGTTGAGGATTGAGTGTTGAGGGATTAAGAGGCTATAGGGGTTGAGGGATTAGGGTTTAAGGGTTGAGGATTGATGGTTGAGGGATTAAGAGGGTATAGGGATTGAGGGATTCAGGTTTAAGGATGAATTAAGAGGTGTAGGATGAGATTAGGTTTTAAGGAGTTGAGGTTGAGGTTGGGGATTAAGAGGTATAGGGATTGAGGGATTAGGGTTTAAGGGTTGAGGATTGAGGGTTGAGGGATTAAGAGGCTATAGGGGTTGAGGGATTAGGGTGTAAGGGTTCAAGATTGATTTTTGAGGTATTAAGAGGGTATAGGGATTGAGGGATTAAGGTTTAAGGGTTGAGCTTTGAGGATTGAGAGATTAAGAGGGTATAGGGATTGAGGGATTAGGGTTTGAGGGTTGAGAATTGAGGGTTAAGGGATTAAGAGGCTATAGGGGTTGAGGGATTAGGGTTTAAGGGTTGAGGATTGAGGGTTGATGGATTAAGAGGCTATAGGGGTTGAGGGATTAGGGTTTAAGGGTTGAGGATTAAGGGTTGAGGGATTAAGAGGTTACAGGGGTTGAGGGATTAGGGTTTAAGTGTTGAGGATTGATGGTTGAGGGATTAAGAGGGTATAGGAATTGAGGGATTAGGGTTTAAGGGTTGAGGGTTGAGTTTTGAGGGTTGACGGATTAAGAAGGTATAGGGATTGAGGGATTAGGGTTTAAGGGTTGAGGATTGAGGGTTGAGGGATTAAGAGGCTATAGGGGTTCTGGGATTTGGGTTTTAGGGTTGAGGATTGATGGTTGAGGGATTAAGAGAGTATAGGTATTGAGGGATTAGGGTTTAAGGGTTGAGGATTGATGGTTGAGGGATTAAGAGGGTATAGGGGTTGAGGGATTAGGTTTTAAGGGTTGAGGGTTGAGGTTTGAGGGTTGAGGGATTAAGAGGCTATAGGGGTTGAGGGATTATGGTTTAAGGGTTGAGGATTGGTGGTTGAGGGATTAAGAGGTTATAGGGATTGAGGGATTATAGTTTAAGGGTTGTCGATTGATGGTTGAGGGATTAAGAGGGTATAGGGGTTGAGGGATTAATGTTTAAGGGTTGAGGGTTGAGGGTTGAGGGATTAAGAGGTTAAGGGATTGAAGGATTAGGGTTTAAGGGTTGAGGGTTGAGGGATGTGGGATTAAGAGGGTATAGGGATTGAGGGATTAGGGTTTAAGGGTTGAGGATTGAGAGTTGAGGGATTAAGAGGGATTAGGGGTTGAGGGATTAGGGTATAAGGGTTGAGGTTTGATGCTTGGGGGATTAAGAGGGTATAGGAATTGAGGGATTAGGGTTTAAGGGTTGAGGGATTAAGAGGGTTTAAGGGTTGAGGGATTAGGGTTTAAGGGTTAAGGGATTAGGGTTTAAGGGTTGAGCGATTAAGATGGTATAGGGGATGAGGGATTAGGGTTTAAGGATTGAGGATTGAGGGTTGAGAGATTAAGAGGCTATAGGGTTTGAGGGAATAGGGTTTAAGTGTTGAGGGTTGAGGGATGAGGGATTAAGAGGGTATAGGAGTTGAGGGATTAGGGTTTAAGGGTTGAGGGTTGAGGGTTGAGGGATTAAGAGGGTATAGGGTTTTGAGGGATTAGGGTTTAAGGGTTGAGGGTTTAGGTTTGAGGGATGAGGGATTAAGAGGATATAGGGATTGAGGGATTAGGGTTTTAGGGTCAAGGATCTATCTTTCTCCCACTCTCCCCCTTTATCCCTCTCTCTCTATCTCCCACTCTCCCCTCTATCCCTCTCTCTCTATCTTCCACTCTCTCCTTCTCGCTCCCTTTCTATCTCCCAGTCTCCCCTCTCTCCCTCCCATTCTATCTCCCACTCTCTCCATCTTTCTTTCTCCCACTCTCTCCATATCTCCCCCTCTATCCCTCTCTCTCTATCTCCCACTCTCCCCTCTCTCCCTCCCTCTCTATCTCCCACTCTCTCCATCTCTCTTTCTCCCACTCTCCCCCTCTCTCCCTCCACTCTATCTCCCCCTCTCTCTCTCTCTCTTTCTTCCACTCTCTCCTTCTCCCTCCCTTTCTATCTTCCAATCTCCCACTCTCTCCTCTCTCCCTCCCACTCTATCTCCCATTCTCTCCCTATCTCTTTCTCCCACTCTCCCCTGCTATCCCTCTCTCTCTATCTCCCACTCTCCTGTCTCTCCCTCCCACTTTATCTCCCACTCTCTCTCATCTCTTTCTCCACTCTCATCTCCCTTTCTCCACTCTCCCCTCCTCTCCCTCTTTATCTCTCTCTCTCTCTCTTTCTTCCACTCTCTCCTTCTCCCTCCCTTTCTATCTTCCAATCTCCCACTCTCTCCTCTCTCCCTCCCACTCTATCTCCCATTCTCTCCCTATCTCTTTCTCCCACTCTCCCCTGCTATCCCTCTCTCTCTATCTCCCACTCTCCTGTCTCTCCCTCCCACTTTATCTCCCACTCTCTCCCCCCATCTCTCTTTCTCCCACTCTCCCCCTCTCTCCCTCCACTTTATCTCCCACTCTCTCACTCTCTCTTTCTTCCACTCTCTCCTTGTCCCTCCCTTTCTATCTTCCACTCTCCCCCTATCTCACTCCAACTCTCTAAAATACTCCTATACTCTAAAAAATACACTAAGAAAATGAAATTTCACATAACTCGCTCGCGTTATAATGCTAGTGCATTTAGTAGTCCACTAAAACAGTAAAAAAATCTATATACCCGTGATTTGAAGGCCCACAGTTTGCATATTCCCCTAGTTCTGCACGTGCTCCACCAAAAAATATCTTTTTGATGATGTTGTGAAGTGTGCAAGCATTTTTTTCACATTCCATCACCTTTTCCATGATCTTTTTACCATCTTTGCATGAAATAGCAGAGTTTCCACGTTGAAAGACATATAATATCAAGTGAAGTTTGAATTCCATTGAAAACTGATATACAATTGAAGTGTGGAAGGGAACAAGCTTTTGAACAAGTGAAATTGTTGTGGAGTTTGAAGAAAGAAGAAGCTAAGGCTAGATAATTGGGTTGAACTCCTCCATTTGAAAGTCTGGTTCTTAAGGTATGTGAAGTCTTAATAAATTTTCTTTCATTCTATTATGGCTTGCTTTCATTTTTTGTTTGTCATTATAACCTTAGGTTGTCAATGCACATTTTAAATTACCAAATTATATACACAATTAGTTACACTTCCCAATTACCATCTTACACTTGCCAATTATAGAAATTCAAAACAATTCACCAAAATTCATCCTTTAAGACAACTCCAAGCCTCTCCCATTCATCTAAAGGGTCCAAACACCTTCCAATACCTCTGCACAAACTGATGTAGTACAAAGGAAGAAATCAACACCTTTCTTGACACACGCATTCAACTATATTTCCCTTCACAAAACATTTGATTCGTATACTCAAATTAGCATCAAGAGTTCCCAATTCCTTAAGGACCTTCAAAAAACCTCCAAAAATCTTGAAAATAACTAATTACAATCAACTAGGTTCCTCAAAACATCAACCAATGATTATTTCATTCACAAGTTGTTTAGTTCTAGGTCTCAAAACAAGATAATTTCTAGGTCTTAGGACCTTACCCGCTCAACTAGGCTTCCAATACGAAAACCCCCATTTTTCAAAGAAAAGAGGGAGGTTTTATAGAAACTCCTATACCTAGGCCTTCCCAGACCATTCCAAAGCATCAAACATCTTCAAAATACCCTACACAAGGTCAAAAGTTCATTACATAGACCACTGCTTCAACAATTGATGGGGAGTCTTATCTTTCAAGAGAAATCTTGCTCTTTCGAAGACCTATTCTCTAGTCTTCCTAGGGTATTCCTCCCTACCCTACTTAGGGGATCCCTTCTAAACCCATCACCTTATAAGACTCTCCGCCAATTTCAAATTCTTCACCATTGCTCTCAATTCACCACTAAGCTTCTGTGGGCTCCACATTGAGCCAAAGTGTCCTAACCACTCCAAGGGCTAGGAAAGGGTATTATAACTATCTCCTTCTTGATTTGACTCCTCACTAATCCATATCATAGGATTCTTTCACCTTGTACCCATCACTTTCTTGAAAAACCCAATTTTAGGCCTTGTAGCCTTTTGCCCAATTAAGCCTCCTAGAACCCGTTTTCTTGGCTTTTCTCAAAAACGGTCTTAATAATCCCCAAATATTTTTATAGATTATTTCTAGTGGTAACCTAGGCTTTAATATTTACCATATTTTTAGTTCCTTTGGCATCTGTACATAGGATTGTCCTCATACCCCCTGTTTTCAAGGGTTTCTAGGGTTCTGGCTCCTTTTTCCAACTTTGAGGGCTTCAATAACCTCCTCAACTCTCCTCCTTGCACACACATGTATGGAATACATGTTGCCACACTTTCTTGCTCTTTATTGGCACAAACCAGTCCATTTAGCAACTTTCTTTACTGTTGTCCTCTCCAAGCCACTAGCCAGAATGCACTCGTACTCGCCTAGTTCTTGATGAATTCACCATCTCCCCTGCAAACCAAGACACCACACACCATATGTACACTATAAAAATAGTCCCCTACTTGATTCCAAGTGGCCATGGTATCCTTTCCATGGGCATTCAAGTGGGGATCATTATTTCAAAAAACTGGCCTTAACCGGCTATGAGACCAAAAACTCTAAAAACTTGCAAAACAGAAAGCAATTGAACTAAATGGTTAATATAATGCTTCAAATAGTAATTAAGTGACACAACTGAAAGACTCAAAGCATTAGACATGTCCTTTCAATCCATTCTTGACTAGATGAAGGCACAAAAACATAAATTCAATGAAATTTGCACTCTTCCAACTCATAAATTCCCCTTCCAAAACTCCAAATCGTACAATAGATTTACCACATGCTCAATTAGGGTTTTTCTGACCTTATATACCTTTCTCCCACATGCTAGGGCCCTTCGGTCGGGCTTAGAGCATCATTAATGCCCTTTTCTCACTTTTAGGACAAATTGCCAAGTCTACATGGACTAATTTGCCTAATTTCATCATTCAGGCTTCTCCAAACTTCAAGGCTCTAGACTACCCTAAGTTTTCCTTAACTCACACATAAATGAAGCCTTCAATGACATATATTTTTCAATTATCTTGAATGGATACATTTTTTAGGAACTAATATTTGTCTCATTACCATGGTACAGATAAAATTATCTGCCATGCCGAAGAAAAAGACAAAGAGGAAACAAATAGATGAAGAGAATGAAACCTTGAAAGAAAAGGAGAGAGTTTGGGTGGCAGCATATCGTGAAAAGAAGAAATTGGAAATGATTGATCAAAACAACCCGATTGTAGAGGAACCTCAACCGTCAAAAAGAAAACAGGAATTGGCAGCACAAAAGGCATGAATGCAAAAGCATCATCGTAAGATAGATTCAGATACCGTAGTTGGAGAAACACCCTCTATGACAAGTGAATATGAAGGGACACCATTAAGCACAAGAAAATATGGAGGGACACCATCTAGCACAAGTGAATATGGATGGACACCATCTACTGCAAGTGAATATGGAGGGACACCATTTACTACAAGTGAATATTGTTGGGCACCATCCAACATATTTCAAGTTGAGAGTACATCATCAATTGAAATTGACAAAGAAGGTATGCCATCATTCCCATGTGAACCTCAAGGTATGTCTTCTTCTCCAGCCTTGATCGAAGGTATGCAATCTAGCCCACCTCAATTGAATATTGATGAAATTCCTAATGTTGAGATGTATGTACCTAGGAGAACACCACCAAGAATTTTGCATAGAAAGCCAAAGTATTTGATTAATATTGATGATGATATTTTGCAGCACATGGAAGGTAAGATTTCAACACACACTTGTAGAAGATATGCTGAAGGGATTTGGGAATGATTCTTTGAAAGGCTAAATGAGACTACAAGATGTCAACTATTTGTTGAAATGATGCGGGGTGTAAAGTATAGGAACATCATGAAGACTCTTGGGTTGAGAACATCGAATGCATCGAGTGAAGACACTATTATGAAGAATCTAATGGATGCTTATGAGAGTGTGTGTAAGACCTCATGCTCAAAGGATAGTAATGTCACCTGACATGTCATTACATCGACTTTAGTAAGTTGTCAAACAAAGAGAGCTTGCCTAATTAAAAAGACTAGTGAAAAAACAGGAATTAGTAGAAAGACTTTATCAAGAGCCATTCAAAGACGGCAAAGAATTGAGGGCAATGATACAAATGAATTATGGGAACTCTCAGGGAGACTGTCACGAAAAGATAAAGAAGTTGTCGAAGCCTTGAGAACACTAATTGAAGAGTATTGGAAGAATAACACAAGGCCATCTTTGAATCAAAGGGATGTGGTAAGAAGGAGAATCGGTAGTCGGAATCGTGAACCACATCCAAAGCATTTTTTGGATATGACTCAAACCCAATTTTTTCAAAAATTTGAAAATGATTATACTCAAATTAGTATTTCTCAAAGATTTTTTGAGCTGCTTAAACCTTTTTATGTCAAGATAAATCACACATGCACTACTTTTTGTTGCAGACTACATATTGAATTTTCTAACCATTACGATGTTTATCGCTCTATATGTTTAGATTTGCATACTAACGATGTTTTGTAGGATTGTGGCATAGAAGCCCCACCAAAATCTTCAAGAGAGTTCTTATCAAAAAAATTATGTGAAATAGAGGATGGCTAAATATTCTATAGGACAACATGCTTGGATGGTTGATGCAAGCGTTACGGTGGCTTCCAGCGTATGCCAGTATGTCAACATATGGAAAGAACATATGAGGTGGGCCGAAAACTAGTAGAGTTCGGGAAGTATAAAACAGTGGCATATGCTACAAAAGATGGGTCTCAACCAAAAAGGTGTGATTTGGTTATTGAGAATATTCCAGTGTACAAATTTATGACCACATTTCATGATAGTATACTGTTTGAGTATGCAATGCATACCCATAGAGCCCGATGGTTGCACATGCAGTTCAAGCTATGCAAGGACACCTTTCCAATTGGAAGAATAGTATATGTGGTTGACTTTTCAGAGAGCTACACTCTACAGCCACAACATGAGGTGTAGTCACAGTATTACAACTCCACACAAGTTTCGATATTCGTGCACATAGCATTCATTCATGCATTTGATAGTATAGATGAGCAAAGGAAGGTATTGAGGGAGTACCACTTTTACATTAGTGATCATCACACACATTCTCCAGAGTTCATGCAAGGTTGCTTCCATATGTTCTATAGTGGTTTGGCTCAGAGGGGCATAGAATACGATCAACATATAATATGGTCTGATAACTGTGCAACACAGTTCAAGAACTCGCGCATGTTCTACTGGTTGTGCAGGATGCATGTCATTACAGGTGTTCAACATATGTGGAACTTTTGTGAGGCTAGACATGGAAAGGGGGAGCATGATGGTGCAGGAGCATGCGTGAAAAGAGCATTAGCATGTGAAGAGCTAAAGTATAAAGATAGTGCAAAGTTGACAGATTTAAAATCAATCATCAAGTGGTGTAATGCTTTGATGGGTCTAGGTAATGAAGGTACATCTTCAGTTCGTAGATTTTTTTGGTTGATGGATGATACTAACATTGCACCATATGAAGACTATTGTACACTAATAGGATCGAGTGAGGTACACTCTCTCCTTAGCTCAAATACAGGTTCATGGAGTATCGATATACAAAAGATGGCATGCTTTTGTTCTTCATGTACAATGCAAGACTGGAATGATTGTGAGTCAGGGGAGCGGGTTAACAAATGGTTCATAAGTTGTCTTAGCCCACTTCACATGTATTGCCCTCTGACGGCATTGGAAATGACACAGATAGAATCATCGGTAGACTTTGACCACATATCAGATCTAGTTCAATGAGGTGATATATCTACTTTCTTAGTTGTTGAAATTTCATATTGTTAGATCTTACTTTGTACTGTATTCGTAATGTTGACAAATTTCAAGAGATTTTTTGCACATATCAATGCAGGGCATGTTTATGCAGTTATTGCAGATGAAGACAATGAAGAGGGAACCAACTATTACTTGTGTCATTGTGTTGAGATGAAAAAGAAATTGGAGGCCCCAGTTATAGATGGAGAAAACATCGAATACCCTATAGGGTCAATTGTGGTTACTGGAACATGGCTTAGAAGATACCCACATTCAAGTGTTAAACACTGGCTATTTCAGGACTTTGACATGCATCGTAAGATTCTTCATTACTTGAACCTTGTCATGGAATCCAATGTTCATTTGACCAAATATGGGGGTAGACCTTTGAAAAAGACATTATTTAAGGTCCGTGAGTCTGACCATGAGGCAATACTTGACACAATAAAGAGTAGAGCAGACCCAGATGGTTCATTGGATTAATTTGTAAGTATATGCATATTGGTTCTTATTAATTTATACATGTATGCACATTAATTTTTTTGATGCCAATGCTATCATCTTCTTTTATAGTGATTGGTGTCCCCTTGCAAAAAATGCATATATATGAGTCATCCAAGAGAATGTCAACCAAAAAAGCAATGCAACATCCTTATTTTAATGCCTGCATGCAACATCTGTAAGTTCCTTCCATCTATTTTTATTTCATTTCCATTTTGGATGCTCCGTATTTTTATCTTTTACTTTGCATATTTGTAAATAAACTACTAAGGGTTGATTGATGTTTCGTTGCAAAAAATGCTGATTTAAGAGCCATTGAAAAGAAAATCTCAGCCAAAAAAGCAATGCAACATACTTATTTTGATGATTTTGACAAATCTCAATTTTGATTTCAAGCCATTGTAAGAGAGCATGTGAAGCTTAGCGAGGGAATCTCAAGTTACTCATTTGAATTCAACCTCGTGATGAGCACCTATGATGTAGACATTTAAAGAGAATCTTGAATGTATGAGTGACATTGTAAAAGATCTGAGAGAACGAACTGCCAGAGGCATTTTAATAAGATTTAATTACTTAATGAGATATACTCAAATATTTTAAGGTTGAAGTTCATGTTTGGTGTAGAAGCACCTTGTTCTGTAAATGCCTTGAGTAGGAAAATTTGCAAACATTGAATTTTGAAATGTAAACAATGTGAAAAAGGTCATATAAAGGTCAAGTAAACAATTTGTACACATTTTTCTACAACTCATGTGACCGAGCAAACTATTCCAACACATCTGAATAGGTATTTTTACGCTAGGCATGGTCTCTTTTTGAACCGAAACACATGGAATCGCTCTGAGCTATGTTCCACTGGATCGGTCCCCTAAGGGTCCAAAGTGCAAAATGGCTGCAAACTTCAGCATGCTAATACTCGGATACCGTGACTCTTAGAAAAATCACATATGATCCTATTGGATTGCGTTGAGCCCCTCTAGAAAATCCTCTCTCGATTTTGGCTATCTTGGAGTGGTCTTCTCATGGCAGCAGATTTTCACTTGATGGAAAAGGTGTCAAATTCAAGCAGTGCAAAGTTGCAAAGTGGTGCAACTTTCGCTTTGCAACTCGTGTGACAAAGTGGACTATTCCAACATGTTTGAATAGGTATTTTTACACTAGGCACAGTCCTCTTTTACACCGAAACACGTGGAATCGCTCTGAGCTATGTTCCACTGGATCGATCCCTTAAGGGTCTAAAGTGCAAAATGGCTACAAACTTCAGCATGCTAGTTCTCGGATACCATGAGAGTTAGAAAATTCTCATCTAATCCTATAGAAAGGCATTGGGCCCCTCTAGAAAAATTCTCTTGGTTTTGGCTATTTTGGAGTGGTTTTCTCATGGTGGCAGATTTTCACTTGATGGAAAAGGTGTCAAATTCAAGCAGTGCAAAGTTGCAAAGTGGTGCAACTTTCGCTCCGCAACTCATGTGACCAAGAAGCTTGTTCCAATATGTTTGAATAGGTATTTTTATGCTAGGTATAGTCCTCTTTCACACTGAAACACTTGGAATCACTCCATGCTATGATCCATCAAATCGATCCCTTAAGGGTCCAAAATGCAAAATGGCTACAAACTTCAGCATGCTAGTTCTCAGATACCGTGATACTTAGAAACTTCTCATCTAATCCTACAGAAAGGAATTGGGGCCCTCTAGAAAAACCTCTCTTAGTTTTGGCTATCTTGGAGTGGTTTTCTCATGGCAGTGGATTTTCACTTGATGAAAAAGGTGTCAAATTCAAGCAGTGCAAAGTTGCAAAGTGGTGTAACTTTCGCTCTGCAACTCGTGTGACCATGTGGACTATTCCAATACATCTAAATAGGTATTTTTATGCTAGGAATGGTCCTCTTTCACATCGAAACATGTGGAATCGCTCTGAGCTATGTTCCACCGGATCGATCCCTTAAGGGTCCAAAGTGCAAAATGGCTGCAAACTTCAACATGCTAGTACTTGGATACCATGACTCTTAGAAAATTTTCATCCCATCCTATTGGATCACATTGATCCCCTCTAGAAAAGCCTCTCTTGGTTTTGGCTATCTTGGAGTTGTCTTCTCATGGCGGTGGATTTTCACTTGATGGAAAAGGTGTCAAATTCAAGCAATGCAAAGTTGCAAAGTGGTGCAATTTTCGCTCTACAACTCGTGTGACCAAGCGGACTATTCCAACACGTCCGAATAGGTATATTTACACTAGGCATAGTCCTCTTTCGCATCAAAACATGTGGAATCACTCTGAGCTACGTTCCACTGGATTGATCCCTTAAGGGTCCAAAGTGAAAAATGGCTGCAAACTTCAGCATGCTAGTACTCGGATACCATGACACATAGAAACTTCTCATCTAATCCTACAGAAAGACATTGGGCCCTTCTAGAGAAACCTCTCTCGGTTTTGGCTATCTTGGAGTGGTTCTCTCATGGTGACGGATTTTCACTTGATGGAAAAGGTGTCAAATTCAAGCAATGCAAAGTTGCAAAGTGGTGCAACTTTTGCTCTGTAACTCGTGTGACCAAGCAGACTGTTCCAACACGTCTAAATAGGTATTTTTACACTAGGAATGGTCCTTTTTCGTACCGAAACAAGTGGAATCACTTCGAGCTATGTTCCACCGGATCGATCCCTTAAGGGTCAAAAGTGCAAAATGGCTGCAAACTTCAGCATGCTAGTTCTCAGATACCGTGACACTTAGAAACTTCTCGTCTAATCCTACAGAAAGGTGTTGGGCCCCTTTAGAAAAATCTCTCTCGGTTTTGGCTATCTTGGAGTGGTTTTCTCATGGCGATGGATTTTCACTTGATGGAAAAGGTGTCAAATTCAAGCAGTGCAAAGTTGCAAAGTGGTGCAACTTTTGCTCTGCAACTGGTGTGACCAAGCGCACTATTCCAACATGTCCGAATAGGTATTTTTATGCTTGACACGGTCCTCTTTCATACCGAAACATGTGGAATCGCTCCGAGCTATGTTCCACTGGATCGATCCCTTAAGGGTCCAAAGTGAAAAATGGCTGCAAACTTCAGCATGCTAGTACTCGGATACCATTACACATAGAAACTTCTCATCTGATCCTATAGAAATTCATTGGGCCCTTCTAGAGAAACCTCTCTCGGTTTTGGCTATCTTGGAGTGGTTCTCTCATGGCGGTGGATTTTCACTTGATGGAAAAGGTGTCAAATTCAAGCAATGCAAAGTTGCAAAGTGGTGCAACTTTTGCTCTGCAACTCGTGTGACCAAGTGGACTATTCCAACACATCCAAATAGGTATTTTTATGCTAGGCATGGTCCTTTTTTTCACCGAAACAAGTGGAATCGCTCTGAGCTATGTTCCACCAGATCGATCCCTTAAGGGTCCAAAGTGCAAAATGGCTATAAACTTCAGCATGCTATTACTCAGATGTCGTGATGCTTAGAAACTTCTTGCCTAATCCTATAGGATCACATTGAGGCTGTCTACAAAAACCTCTCTCGGTTTTGGCTATCTCGAATTGGTTTTCCAATGGTGGCAGATTTTCACTTGATGGAAAAAGCATCAAATGCAAGCAGTGGAAAATTACAGAGTGGTGCAACTTTCATTCTGCAACTTGTGTGACCAAACAAACTGTTCCAACACATCCAAATAGGTATGTTTACGCTAGGCATGGTTGTCTTTTACACTAAAACACGTGGAATCACTCTGAGCTATGTTCCACTGGATCGATCCCTTATGTTGGAGTCTTAAGTTGCAAATTTGTAAGTTGTTTAACGCAACAAATTTGAAATGATATTGAATGGCCCACTTAGCACAAGGAGAACAAGGAGATAGCAAGGCAAGATCAAGAAATTTTGGACCAAGGGTTGATCAGGAAAACCATAAGCCTATCTGTTGTTCCAGTGGTGTTGGCACCTAAGAAGGGAGATAAGTGGAGAATGTGTACTAATTCTAGGGCCATAAATAGGATAACCATTAGATATAGGTTTCCTATTCCTAGGATAGAAGACTTAATGGACTATTTAGGGGGTGCTAAGTACTACTCCAAGATTGATTTGAAAAATGGCTACTATCAGATTAGGATGAAAGAGGGAGATGAATGGAAGTCAGCTCTTAAAACCACAAAGGGGTTATATGAGTGGTTAGTAATGCTGTAGATGAAAAGGATAGGGCCATGCAAAGTGTTGGCTAAGTATGGATCCAATGCATACAAGGTGGAGTTACCAAGAAGATGTCCATTTCACCTATCTTGAATGTGAAGGACTTGGTGAAGTATAAAGGAATAGAAATGGATGAGGAACAATATAGTTCTAAGGTGAGTAAGGATGTGGATGAACTCAAGGTACCTGATCAGATTAGATGACAAGTGAACAAGATTCTAGACTCAAGGGTGAAGAAGAAGACTAGGCACAAGACATACATGGAGCACCTAGTGAAGTGGAGACATTAACCAGAGTTAGAGGCTACTTGGATAGCAAAAAGTGACTTTAAGAAGCATGGAATTAGTGAGGAGATCTTGACACCATAGGTTCCTTAACTTCTTTGTTGCAGGGGGGAGAATGGTGCAGGAGCACCTTAAGGTCTTTTGGAGAGATCTTTGTAATTTTGGCTTTTAGGTGGTTCTAGCCAGCCACCAAGGGAATAAGGACTATGATGTAAATTCCCAAGAGTGTTTTTGATGAGTGAATTGGAAATAGGTGATGTAAGATGGGGTTGGATGGAACACTCATTGTTCCATGCTTTGGGTATCACCTTGGCAATCCCCTATGGTGGCACTCTCCACCACCTTCACCTATAGGTCCTATCTCAGGTATAGGTACCCCTGGTTCTACTGACCATCCCCACTTTCATCCAAGTTCACAACTACCAAACCAAACTTGGTGCTTTGCCACTATCTCACCTTAACCCTTAATCTTCCCTAAAGGTCAAACACTCTCAACACTCAGTTAGATCCTTGCAGGGGTGTAGAGATGTGAAATCATGCTTCTTAGCATCATATTAGGGTTGTTGAATAACCACTAGGCTCCATTTCTCCATCGCTCCCTCCAAACCCTCACCTAGGGTTAAAAAGGCTACAAGCCTAGAGCCCTAACCCGAGAAAAGTGGATGTTTCTCAAAACTTTCCCAAAGTGCCCCAAAAATTCCTTGTGGTTTCTTGGTCCTGATACCAAGTTCTTCAATATTTTAAAGGTCTTAGTCCTTTTCTTGCCGTACACAGGCTCATTCATCAATTTAGCAAATATAGGGTCTTTTTGTCAACTCTTGGCCACCCGGGTGAACTGTCATGGAGTTCTTCCATCAAATGGATTGGTGTAGCCTCTTAACTGTTACCAGACCTCTGTAGGGCCTCCTTCCACCTTTCTACCATGGGGTTTAGCATGGAGAGGTCTTCCCTGCAAATGAGGTGTTTCACACCCCTTGACTTTCCTAGCCGGGTACTGTTTAGCTCACCTAGGAAAGTCTTCTTTCATGCACACTTGACCCCTAATGACTCCTAACACTACTAAAAGTATAGGCATGGAGCCTAGGCACTATTTCCAAGAGCCCATACACTAGGTAGAGGAGAAAGGGGGACTAGAACTCCATTTATTGCAGCTTGCCAGGCAGAATAACCCAAAAACAAGAACCTAGAGAACTGAAATCAGAAACTTGAATGGTGAAACAACTAGTTATTGACCAACCAACACTTCGAGATCAACTAAACTAAATTCCACACATATGCCAATGCCTTTTTATGCCATTAACACACTACCAAGATCTCAAACACAGAAAATTAAGCAATTACTCCTAGTGTTCTTCTTTCTCCTTCATGAAAAATTCAAAATTACAAAACTTCAAATGCCTTCCAACCTTTCACACAAGTCAAGGAAATCCTTATAAAGGTTCAAAAAGTGGTTACCCTTCCCCTTAGTCGGACATAGCCACCACATTAAGCCAAAATTGCACATATACAACATTTTGGGCTTTATTTCCAATTACTAGAAACTACGAAACATGAGTGTCTAAACTCACAACTCTTCCAGTCCCGATGGCTCCTGACCAATACATTTTTAAGTCTCTTCCACAATTTCAATGGTCAACATGACCTTATCACATTTAAAACAAAACTTAACAAAGCTTTCCTATTCCTAGTGTTTCCTAGGTGTTCTTCTAGGTGCTCCTGCACCAATAGGTTTGTTAGGGGCTTGCAGTTTGGGTAAGTCTTGGACACTGTGAGCATTTTGAGCAATGTTGCCTTGGCTATTTGTCCTAAAAATTGGAAAATGGAATTAATGATGCTCTAAGCCCAACCAAAGGGTCCTAGCACATGGGAGAAAGGTATATAAGGTCAGAAAAACCCTAATACTTGGGTTGGAGGATTGTTTTCATGAATTGAGACTTGGAGAGTACATTTTTGTGATTGGAAGAGTGCAAATTTCATTGAATTTCTGTTTTTGTGCCTTCATCCAGTCAAGAATGGATTGAAAGGACGTATCTAATGCTTTGAGTCTTCCATTTTTGTCACTTAATTACCTTGTGTAGCATTAGATTATTCATCTAGACCGACTGGTTATCTTTTTGCAAGTTTTTGGTGTTCTTGGTCTCATTGCCGGTTCACGCCAGTTTTTTGAATAATGAGTCCCACTTGACTTCCCATGGCTTTCCTCTCATGGCCACTTGTAATCAAGTTGGGAACTATTTAAATATTGTACATATATGTTTTGGGGTCTTGTTTTGCATGGAAGGTGATGAAATCATCAAGCACTAAGTGAGCGCAAGTGCATTCTGGCTAGTAGCTTGGAGAGGACAGCAGCAAGGAGAGTTGCTAAATGGATTGGTTTATGCCAATCAAGAGTATGGGAGTGTAGGAACATGTATCTCAATCATATGTGTGCTAGGAGGAGAGTTGATGAGGTTGTTGAAGCCGTCAAAGAAGGAAAAAGAGCCAAAAACCATAGGAACCCTTGAAAATAGGGGGTTTGAGGACAATCATATGTACGGAAACTTGTAGGACCTAAGGCCTAGTAAATCTTGGAGCCTTGATGGTCAAAATAAATAATCTACAAAAACATTTGGGGGTTGTTAAGACTATTTGTGAGAAAAGTCAAGAAAACGGGTTCTAGGAGGCCAAATTGGGGCAGAAGACTACAAGGCCTAAAATTGAGTTTTTCAAGAAAGCGGTGGGTAAAAAGTGAAAGAATCCTATGAGATGGATCAGTGAGGAGTCAAATCAACAAGGGGATAGTGAGAATACCCTTTCCTAGCCCCTAGAGTGGTTAGGACACTTTGGGTCAGTGTGGAGCCCAAGGAAGCTTAGTGGTGGATTGGGAGTGATGGAGAATAATTTGAAATTGGTGGAGAATCTTACGTGGTGAGAGGGGTTTAGGAGTGATCCCTTAGTAGGGTAGAGAGGAATACCCTAGGAAGAGCAATAGTGCTCTTGAGGGATAAATGGTTTGTTTGGAAATAAGGATGGGTTCTCTCTTCATCAACATATACATTATTCCTCGATGTGTTCACACTAGTGTTACAAGACTAGGACTTGCCTCAGACTTGACAAATAGAAAAACCTAAGAAATTCAAAGATTTGTAAGGATTTAAAACTTGTTTCATGCACCCTTTAATAAAAAAACCTTAAAGACACAATAGCATCATCAAATAGAAATTACTATGATCCCATACACAAACATACATCAATCACATAAGTATAAGCACAAATTTTAGCTGAAGGAAATAACACATTTAGATATATAAATATTGTGATATTGCTATTAGGATTCAATCATGTAGTTTTACAAGTCAAACTCATTGACCCATGATTCATTAGTAGTGGTTCACAAGAAC
This sequence comes from Sequoiadendron giganteum, assembly GCA_007115665.2. Lineage (NCBI taxonomy): Eukaryota > Viridiplantae > Streptophyta > Pinopsida > Cupressales > Cupressaceae > Sequoiadendron > Sequoiadendron giganteum. Next base: position 97,062,929 of record CM021110.1, on the reverse strand, counting down.
CCATCTCTCATGATAATGAATGGTTCATAAGGAGGAAGATAAATCTTCATACATTTCTTCTATCACAAATGAGATAAGTGCTTGGTTTTAGGAAGGTCATGAGACAACCATTAATGGGGAGTGGATACATGAAGAACTGATGGAGAATGATAATGGCTTCAAACCTGCTATAAAGGAATTTTTTTCATTTGAATGATGCAAGAGGTTTTTGGTTTCACTACCAAAATGAGCCTACGAAGAATGCATGTGAAACTCCTTTTGACCTTGAGGGTGTACTTACTCCATCTCAAGGATCATGCATTGAGGATGACATAGATCAATGCTAGGGCTAACCAATTAATAATTATACACGTGAATAAGTCAAACATGTACATGTCAATAAGGGAACTACAAGTACTCATAAACACGTAAGCCTCAAAAAGTATACATACAAATACATAGAATACAAAAATTAAAACAAAGTATATGCACGACTACAAGGTATATGCATGAAAACATGTAAGCCACAAAGTATACACTCGAATGCATGTAAGTCACAAAGTATACACGTAAGTTGTAAAGTATACACTTGAATATACGTAACTCATATCTATTGAACCATCAATTTAGAATGCAAATATGGACAGGCATCAAAAAAAGATATTTGTATTAACCAAATAGCCATGTAGGCTTACGAGAATGCCATCTAGGCATACAATGTCAAATATGTCCAATAAAAAATATGTACAAAACTGCCACGTAGGCATACAATAAAGGACTCTGGAATCAAAAGTCATTGCTCTCCATGCCCAGGAAATAAAATCTTTCCCTTTCCTTTTCGCTCGGATGGCGATAGGTCTATCACTCATTTTTGCTGCACTCTTGGAGTGCTCCTACTACTCCTTCTAAGGTTTTAGTTCATGGTGAAGTTTTAATTGTTACAATAAGAAGTAAAGACATGAATATATAGAAATTACATTATAAAAAATGATATATTTGACAAAATAATCACTTACAGCCATCTCACGATCTCTTTCTTTCCATGAGGGAAATATCCTCATGCCCATGCTCAGGCATGCTCAAGCCCTGTATAAACCATGCAAATAGACAAAAACTACGTGAATCAATAATGGTTTGATTTCTCACTAGCTAACATCTATAACAACAAATGTAAATTAAAATTTACTAATTTTCCTCATACCTCTTTTGTCAGAGCCATCGAGGATTGTATAGTAGATGTCACACCAATATCCATTGCCCTCATCACATTTGGAGGTGTATCGTCTCGCAACAACTGAAAATAAAACAACAAATTATTCAACATAATCAACGATGTGCATGCATAAACTACAAAAATCTATTAAATACTTGATTCATTAGTTAAACTCTTTATTCTATTACTTGCATGAAGGTTTGAGTAAATCCACTGCCACTGGGAAGTGTTCCATCAAAATCTCCAATATTAGTTTGTTCAACATCGAAAATTGCATATTAAATTACCATTCGTAAAACAATGCCATTAATATGCAATAAACTTATAATTGTTTACTAGTTACATACCCTAGCGATAGGTGTACTGCAAAAATAGGTTGGTGGGGGGGCGGTGTATCCAGTCTCAACACTGTGAGCCTGCAATTTTATTAAAATCATAAAAAAAAATTAGTTAATCTTGCATTTCAAAATCAAAATTTAATAAATTAAATTCAATGAACACATGCACTAACTTTTACCTGACTATCAATGCCATATGCCGCATGCAAAATGTCAGCTTCCCTCTCCATCTCCATAGTTGTAGACGAATCTTGCATACCAGTCTCCTGAGGGTCAGTGGGGTCATGTGAACAAGTAGCCCCACAAGATTGACACACATGTGTTTGAAGACCACCACTAGAAGACTCCCCTAGATGATGCTATAGAATAGGGCTAGTATGATGGATGACACTCTGGGTCAAAGTGCTGATTGCCTGCAATGTCTCTACGTCAGCACTTTCCTTCAGAACGGAAGGCATAACAATGTGCTCATGAGGTGGCCTAGCGAGAGCTCGTTTACCTTGCCACGTAGGATCTGGCTATGCACCAGGTCTATCCTGAGCTGACCCCCCACCTCTCCCCTGGAAATCCCTTATATCAAAATAATTTGGGATTTTGTTCAATATGAACTCAATATATAGTTTCCTAAGGAAATATTGCGGGACCTCGCAATTGTTGCACGGTGGGTAATCGAAGACCATGTACCACCTATCATAAAACCGCTCCTTCATTTGTTGGTGGTGGCACCAATGGATAGGAAACCTCTTCACATTAAGGGTAATATTTTGATTTGTGCATGGGTCGGTGAATAATGAACACAAATCACCTTTTGTTATTTTTAAATCTTTCACATCCTTGTATGATAGTTTGTTTGCATAATACTCCCTGGCTGCCTGCCTCCTATCTTCCCATCTAGTTATTTGTTTGCTAATTGAGTCTACATTTTTTAACATATCTTTCAATGAATTTTCTAGGGTCATTCTTTCTGTGGTTGAACCATTTGGATCACTCAACCTATTGATCAAATCCTCAATTTGTTTTTTGTTGTTCTCAATTTCACTCATTAAATTTTGTTGAGTGCCAGGAGGGGGTTGAGTGATTGGTGGAGGAGGTTGATGTTGTGGTTGATTTTGATCTTGAGGATTTGGTTGGTCCTCCTGTTGAGGATTTTAAGGGTTTGTAGGCTGATTTGCATCTCCTAAAAATTAAAACAAATAGATATCAAATTCAACCTAAAACTAACAAATTCAAAACAAAAAGCATAGAATCCTTACCTCTTACAGATCCTCATCGTCGTGGCACCATCGTTGTGAAGAAATTTGGATTCTTGGTGAAGAATTCTTCTCCTAGAATGCGAGCGTGATATTTGGGGTTTTTGGCCATGGGTGGAGCAAAAAAACCAGTCAAAATGCAAATGAGAGATTTGCATTTGTTTTTTTTCTTTTAACAAAATATAATGTGTGTGTGTTATAACGTGCTCAAGTTATGTATTTGTATTTGTGGTTGAAGGGAACTTGCCTAGGTTTAACAAAAGACGTAACACGAGCGCATTATAATGCGCTCGCGTTATGGATTTCAAGTTTTTTTTTTTTATGGTGTCCACGGAATTGCTACCCATTTCCATGCACCCGCCCTAGTTAAATTTCTCTTGTTCATGGAATCATAATGGGTCTATTATTTCTTGAGTCGAGTACATGATGAGTTCATGTGGCTTACTATTCCCTTCAAAATTACTAAGGAAGCCATTAGAGCAATAACCGGTCTGAATTCTTCTAGTGGTCTACGTGTTTTGTAATCCATTAATAATCAAATTGTCACCACCACTACAGGCTTGATATATGACAGGAGAGCAATGATTGTTGACAATATTACTGATAGAAATGTTAGATTTCCATATATTGTAATTGGTTATAAGATTTACCACTCTAGCCGAGAAAACTCTATATCTGGTACGACAATTTATGCCATCTACCAAATGGTGAAAGGAAATATGGAATATGATCTCTGTGAATTATTAAGGATTCAGTTGACGAAAAACCTTGTGAAGATTAAGAAAGACAAGAAAAATTCATTCAAATATGGTAGTTTTCTTTTATGTTTATTTTTTATTTCATGGAGGAAGTCTCAAGTGTTGGAAAAGTGTAGTGGTAAAAGAACATGTCGGTAGCCAAACAGATCAAGGATCTATTATACAATATTACAAATATCAAAACCAGAAATGTAGATATCTGGGGTTAATTCAAAATATTTCAAGCTAGCATGCAAGCTAGGGAAAGAATCCCCACCACTAAATTATGGAAAAATACAAAGATTCAATCTGCTTTATGGTGAATTTCGATCAGTGCATGATGGAAGCAGCTCATCCAAGAACTATTTGGATCATGCCTATGGGCTATGAGGTCGAGGAAAACATTTTGGAAATGTATTCCCAACATCTGTTGAGAAAACCTTTGGATCCGACTGAAGAGAGGTTCGGTACCTATGAAGAGAAGCACACTAAAATTCATTATGTGCTTAAGAAATCAATAGCGACCAAAATAGTAAGAAAAGAAGTCAAAGTTATTGCAAAAAACTTAGGTGTATCCACGGAGAAACTAAGTGAAGCGAGGAAGAAAAGGAAAGAAGATGAAGCAACAAGGTAAGTTGCTAAGGAGGAAACACAAGTACAATCAACTAGTTCGACACCAGCACCTGCCCGATCTAGAACAACTAGAAGCTCAGTATCTCACTCAGTTCCTGAAGCAAAATTTTCTCCTATGAAAAATGAAAGAAAGAGATCTGAAAAGGAAGCTAACAAAAAGAAAATAAAAATAAAAATATTGTACATGATTGTTTTTGATGATGAGGAAATAGAATCTGATGAAAATATCAAGGAAATCAAACAACAAGGCACTAAAGCAACAATTGTGTCAAAACTCTTCGGTGTAGATGCTCAAGAAAAGAAGAAGACCAAGCTTGATACACCTGGCATGACTATTGAAAAAATTGAAAAATCAATAATCTTAGATGGAAATCTTAAACCTCTTTACCAATGGTATGAATCATTTTCTAAGTCTGATAGAAGAATTCTAGAAGAAGCTACAATAAAGCACATGAATATCTTCAAAAAAGTTTTGGTTGAAATCATGGCTAGCCTCCCAAAAAAATTATATGATATTCTGGAATCAAGGAGATTAAATTCCCTGACTGAAGAAGAATGAATGAGAGAGATAATTCTCACAGAACTGTGTCTGGTAATGTCTATGGAAGACTCCTAAACAAACCAAAAAGGAAGTTGACAAGAAAGTCAAGGGTCAATAAACTGATGATTGGTCAAATAGATGAAGTTACACAAGAAACAAAATAAATTCTGAAAGAGATACTACTAAGTGACATAATTAAATTTGTGTTTGAGGAGACTCATACAGATGATGTCTCATCTGATCTGGTCAAAGATGTAGAGAAAGGATATTTTGATGCCAGTGAAAACCTTGAGATTCCACTTCTGGGTAACAACATAGAAATCCCCATGGAAATTGAATCAACTATGAATGTATCAGTTGATTCAGAAGAGAACATTGAAGAGAAATCAAAAGCTTCGATTGAGGAAGCATTAGTTGAGGAAAAGAAAAGTGATGTAAAGATGAAGACAAGAGACACTACCGAGGTAGTTAAGAAATTCTTGGTGGAACATAAAGAAGAGAGTGAGCTGGAATTAATTAAAGGTGACATTGACCTTTCAACCTTGAGCCCAATCCAGATAATGAAGGTGACCTCATTTTCTCAAGTAAAATCTCAAGAAGAGCTGCTAAAATCTCATATTGAAGATAGTGAATTGTTAGCACTTGCATATAGAGTACTCGAGAAAATCATACCCTCCTTTGTGAAAGATCAGACTGAATCTTCATCTAGTGGACTCAAGAGGCTTATCAGCTTGGTGAGTACTCATTTTGAGTCTCTTGAAAATTCTATGTTGGTAAAAGTACAAAAGAAATTTGATGCTAAAAGGTTTGGTGGACTGAAAATATTGATTGACAAAGACAAAGTCACCTTGGCCACTTGTGTCAAGCACATACATGATGCTCTATCTGAATGAGGCAAGATTTACAAATCTTGATTTTCTTTTTCAAAGTTTACAGAAGCAAATGAGAAGAAGGTGAAAGACTTGGAAAATCAGTTAGCAACTATCTCTAATGCTTTTGATCCACTATTTGGTGGTGTTGGTAAAGTTGAAGGTGAAGTAATTTCTTTGCTAAATAAAATAAAAGGGTTGAAACATGAAAATGATAAAATTATCTCTAGAACCTGTGAACTTAGAAGCATCATTAGCCCCAAAATTGATATAATGGGCAGTGCCCTAAAAAAAGGAGAGGGAACTATGGTAGTCAAGGATCCAACATTGTCATATTTGATTTGTGGACACATAACCATAATGGAAAATCTCAAACGAGTTTGGGACTCAAACCTGGCACAACTAAAGAAGGATTTTGCAAACATCTTTCACCTTTTGTAACGTAAAGTAGCACCCTTGTACAAACACAATTTTGATTGATTCTTATTTTTGGTATGTGACCCCTTCCTTTGTTGTTGATGTCAAAGGGGGAGAAGTGGAGTGAAAAATGTATGATTAGCTCAGGGGGAGAGTAGCATTTTTGAAATTTTGGATTGCAGTGAACTTTATCTTAGTACTGATCCAACACTTAGTCATTTTTCACTAAGTGTTTCCATCAATGGAAAAGGGGGAGATCGTTGGAAATAGAACACTATAACTATCGTCTGGTGTTGTCATTGATGGCAACCCTATGCATTGATTAGGTACGCATATCCTCATTCGAGCATACCGACAGGTAGATTGGAAATCAACAAGGCAGAACAAAGTATCATGTAACTCAACATTCATCAATCTGTGCAAATATTTCAGGTTATCATTTTATGCTGTGCATCTTAGGAAATTATTATTGGTGTATTATCTTTGTTGAGATTGAAGTACAGTGGCTCGTATCAATTCGTATGGGGGCTGATGCAAGAAGTTGGGTCCACAAAAAACTCAAAAAGTGGAAGTGTTTTTGCTGTTTTTCAGAATTTGTCACACTTGAACTAAAAATTTGAGGCACTTACACAATGAATTTTTAAAAAAGTCAGTAATATGAAATTTAGAGATTTGAATCTAGTTTATAAATATGTAAATTATTCAAATACCCAGATTGTAGAAACTAAATTTTGATAAAGATCTATAAAAACCATTTTTTAAAAGTCCCTTTTTTTTACCATACCATGCACGTGTACAAACAACACTTTTTGAATCAAATAAAAGTATTTTACTAATTCCTTTTGGGGAAAGAGAGCTAACAACATGAAGATTGATGAGGAATTTTTTTTGTAATTTTTTGTTGAATATATTTTTTTAATTTAATTTTTATTGGCTACAATTGTTTTTTTTTAAAATCAACATGTACGGACAGCATAATTTGACCTAAACTAAACTTTTTTTGAATTTTTTTTTTCATTGTGTAAATAATTGTCTAAAGATTGATGTCATATAATTTTCTTTCTAAAAACTTTAACCAAAAAAAAGTTATTAAAAAACAAAAAAAGTCTGATATTTCAAGTTTAATGACTAGTTTGCTTTTAAATTAATTAAAAAATAGAAAATATAATCCAATCTTAATAAAAATTATATATTTAAAAACTAGACATCATGTTCTATAATGGGTTTTAATTTTATAGATTGATTCAGAAAAAAAATTCATCAACCATATTGTCAAAGTTGAACATTCTTCTTCAATCTGCCTTAGTTTTTTAGTTGCAGGTCAAAGGCTAAGGCTCAGATTGCCAAAGCTTTCCCGAACCTAAAACCAAGTCTCTAGGTGGGTTAGGAAACAAATTTTTTAATAACACATACGCGTTATGAAATGCATACGTGTTATTGAAACAAAACGCGTACGTGTTATGTTTTTACCCGTTGAGTAAAGGTAACGTGTACGCGTTATGAAACACGTACGCATTCCTTTTTAAGAAGGCGTATGCATTTCATAATGCGTACGCATTTCTAATATATCCGTTTATCCTGATTTGACATTTTTTGATATAGTACGGTTTTCCTGCACCATTCTTTTTCTGCAGTACGGCCCGCAAGTTCGATTTTCTGCATTTTTTATTACAAATTTGTCTTGTGCAGGGCACATTCTATTGCAAATTGGTTGAAAAGTCAAGTGCAGGTTGAATTTTCTCAAGTGAAATCAAGTACAAGAATAATTTACAAGAAGATTCAAAAAAAAGTTTTTGGATGTATTCATGATATTTTTGTGTACTTCAAAGTTCAAAGAAGAAAGGATCTTCGTAGTACAAAGTGTTATTTGAATATTTGAAGGAGATAAAAATTTGAAAATTGGTTACAAGTAAATCATTTTTTTTTCATCAAAAAGCATTTTGTAACCATGGGATCAAAACAAAGACAAAGAAAAAAGTCTAGAATGTCAATGACACTCGAAGAAATTCAAGCAAATAAAGATATGGAGGCAAAAAGACAAAAGGATAGAAGAGAAAGAATTCGTCAAATGAAAAATTTGGAAGCATCTACTTCAATGAATGTTGAAGAGAAAGTCATGAATGATGAAATGAATGTAGATGATGTAAATGTGGAGATGGTGAATATAGAAGAAAATACAATTATGGAGAGAAACTCAACTATGTCTTCAACTACAACTTTGAATGATATGGAAACAGTACATATGCAAACAACTTTGGGTATGTCTTCAAATCCACCTCCCAATGATATGGAAAATGCACCTATTCAAACAATCTTTCCAGGTATTCTTTCAAACCCAAGTCTTGATAATATTGATTTTGCTTGTTTAGATGAAGCTGGATACACCATTGATGATATCAATAATTATAGGGTTGAAAGAATGCAAAAACAAAAAAATGATGAAAATATATCTTATGAGAATGCAAATGCTAATCAAATCCCTCATATTGATGAAAATGAGAATGAAATCTTTTTTACTTTTGAAAATGAAAATGGAACCCCTTATGTGAATGAAAATGAAACCCCTTGTATGTATGAAGATGAAAATGTTTTTCTTACAATTGAAAAAGATGTGTTAGATAACCTTCGTGGTAAAGTTTCTTGGAGACAAATTAGAACTTATGGAAATAAAATATATAAAATGTTTTTTTATAGAAAGAAATTAGGATTCCAATGTCAACTCATGGTGCAATTGATGAGAATGTGGAAAATGAGAAAAGTGATGAAAAAATTAGGTATTTTTGTAAAACCAAAAAAGAAAGATGATTCAGTAGAACAAGTCATTTCTAGTGTTGCTAATGCTATTGATTTTATAGGTAAGAAAAGTCGATCTAAAGATAAAAATGTGGCTCGTCGTGCAATAACAACTACTTTAGTTGATAAAGCAACTTCAAATAAAAAAATGTTAAGTAGGATTAGTAAATGTATAAAAGTAAATCCCAAAACTTTGATTAGAGCTGCTAAAAGAAGAGAAAATATTGAAAATGATCCAATTAATCAATGTTGGAGTTTTAGTGGTAGACTCCCAAGATCAGACATGAAATTAACTAATGAAATTAAATCTTTAATCTATAAATTTTGGCATGTTAATACAAGAGTATCACCTAATATTAGAGATGTCTTAAAATTAAGGGTGGGTTCCAAAATTTGTGTACCTCATCCAAAGCATCTCTTAGATATGACTCAAACTGAATTATATAAATTTTTTTTAGATGCTTCAATCTTACCATTGAATATTAAAATAAGTCAAAGATCATTCGAAAAGTGTAAACCTTTGTATGTTAGAATTAATAAGCAATGAATCTCTTGTTGTTGTAAGACTCATGTACAATTTCGTTATTATTATGATAGTTTTCGATATATACGATGCACTTTGCATGTTAACCAAATTATGTAGGACATTTGTGGTATTAATATGCCACCTGAAAGAATCAAAGATTTTATATCAGGTTTGTTTTGCGAACCCTCTAACAGAAACTTATTTTATTTAAAATCATGTATTTCTAGAGAATGTGATAGATGTGATAAATTTTCATTATTAGGTGAATGTATGCATGAAAGTAGTTTAAATGAATTTGGACAACAATTAGTAGATGTAAAAAGATTCAAAAATGTTGAGTATTCTTTAAAAGATGGAAAAACTGGAAAACGTTGTGAGCTAATTATGGAAAAAAATACTGTGCATGCATTTATTAAAGAATTTAAAGATAAGATTGTACCTAAATATGTTCAACACTCTTAGTATGCTCATTGGCTTGATAATCAATTTCGTTTATGTAAAAACACATTCCCAATTGGAACTATATTGTCGGTTGTTGATTTTGCTGAAAATTATACTCTTGCTCCACAAGAAGAAATTCAATCACAGTATTATAATTCAGTGCAAGTATCTATTTTTGTTCATATTGTTTATAGACATGCAGATGATAGTAGAGAAGATAATAGAAATTTTTTGAGAGAGTGCCATTTTTATGTAAGTGATAATCGATAACATTCATCTGAGTTTGTTCAATATTGTTTTGATATATTTTACAAAAATTTAAAAGAAAGAGGAATTCAATTGCTAGAACATCTCATATGGTCAGATAATTGCACGGGTCAATTCAAAAATGCTAGGATGTTTTATTGGTTATGTAGAGTTCATAAGGAAAATAATATCCAGCACATATGGAGTTTTTTTGAAGCCGGTCATGGTAAGGGAGAACACGATGGAGCAGGTGCATGTGTGAAAAGAGCTCTTGCTAGAGAGCAACTAAAATTTGAGGATGCTGCAAAATTTAGAGATGCACATGCAATTGTAGATTGGTGCAATACCAAATTATCTACAAGAGTAAGTGAGAGCTCAATAATTCACCGCTTCTTTTGGTTAGTTGAAGAAAATGATATTTGTTCTCGACAAGATTGTGAAACAATTAATGGATCTACAAAACGGCATTCATTTAAGAGTTCGAATGCAAACACATGGACAATATGGACAAGGGAGTTGGCATGCTTTTGTCAGTTTTGTATTGCAGGTGATTGGGAGGATTGTGAAAATATGGAATGGGTTGAACAATGGCAATAAAGAGCCTTAACACCTACATTGACACATGTTCAACATGGAACAATAATTGAAGATAATCAAGTGTTCGCATCAGATGATTATGACTGTGTTTCTGATCTTGTACAAGAAGGTACATTATTTATTGAGATGAATTTTATATGTATGCATGTTTATATACATGATTTAAATATAAGTCGTGCTCTTTATTGAATTTTTTATCTATTTTTGTAGGACATGTGTATGTTGTTGTTGCACCCGAGGGGAATGAAGAGGAGACAAAGTACTAGCTAGCTAGATGTGTTGAGAGAAAATATAAGTTGGTACATCCTAGAGTGGATGATGATAACTTTGAGTATCCAACTGGTTCAGTCGTTGTTGTTGGCACCTGGCTTCAAAAATATTTGATAAGAAAGAATGGCTTGCCTGCATTCGAAGATTATGAAAGACACAAGAAGATTATACATTATTCACATTTGATTTTGGCAACCAGTATAAAACTAGTTAGATATCACGGGAGGCCTGCTAATAAAGTTTTATGGACACTTTCAATGGATGATCATGAGACAATCATAGATGCATTACAAAAAAGAGAGGATGTGGATGGTACAACAGAGTAAATAAATATTGGTAAGTATATCTAGTTGTATGTATATATTTAATTGATATATATTTTTCTTTAAATTCATTTCCTTATTAAAGTTTTATATCATTTTTTGTTTCAGGTCTCCCTTGATACAAAAAAGAGAGGAGATGCACTCTTATTACAATGGAATTTGAATCTACATATAGGTAACTATATATAGTTGTAGATACATTTAGTTGAGAGTATAAATATAAAATAAATTTAACTCATTGTCATTTTATAAAAAGTTTATAATTTATTTCATATCCCCTTAAGCCATCCTCATATGTGCCATTAGTCCATCCGCTTGCATCCCCTTTAAGTCTCTCTATTAATTCCCCTTAATTCATTATATTAGGACCCCTTAATCCATATCCTTGTATATCTATCCTTAATCCATCATCTTGCATCCCCTTAAGTCACTCTCTCAACACCCCTTAAGGCATCCCCTTAAGCCATCCCCTTAGGTCACATGGTTTAGGGTTTAGGATTTCTAGGGTTCATGAGATGCTTAGAATAACAAATTTATATGGATTAATGGTTTAGGGTTGATCTCCTAGGATTTAGGTCATGTGGTTTAGGGTTTAGGGTTTCTAGGGTTCATGTGATGCTTAGAATAACAAATTTATATGGATTAATGGTTTAGGGTTGATCTCCTAGGATTTAGGTCACATGGTTTAGGGTTTAGGGTTTCTAGGGTTCATGTGATGCTTAGAATAACAAATTTATATGGATTAATGGTTTAGGGTTGATCTCCTAGGATTTAGGTCACGTGGTTTAGGGTTTAGGGTTTCTAGGGTTCATGTGATGCTTAGAATAACAAATTTATATGGATTAATGGTTTAGGGTTGATCTCCTAGGATTTAGGTCACGTGGTTTAGGGTTTAGGGTTTCTAGGGTTCATGTGATGCTTAGAATAACAAATTTATATGGATTAATGGTTTAGGGTTGATCTCCTAGGATTTAGGTCACATGGTTTAGGGTTTAGGGTTTTTAGGGTTCATGTGATGCTTAGAATAACAAATTTATATGGATTAATGGTTTAGAGTTGATCTCCTAGGATTTAGCTCATGTGGTTTAGGGTTTAGGGTTTCTACTAGGGTTCATGTGATGCTTAGAATAACAAATCTATATGGATTAATGGTTTAGGGTTGATCTCCTAGGATTTAGGTCACGTGGTTTAGGGTTTAGGGTTTCTAGGGTTCATGTGATGCTTAGAATAACAAATTTATATGGATTAATGGTTTAGGGTTGATCTCCTAGGATTTAGGTCACTGGTTTAGGGTTTAGGGTTTCTAGGGTTCATGTGATGCTTAGAATAACAAATTTATATGGATTAATGGTTTAGCGTTGATCTCCTAGGATTTAGGTCACGTGGTTTAGGGTTTAGGGTTAAGGGTTTAAGACCCTTAAGTCATATCCTCTTACATGTACCCTTATTCCACAATCTTGCATCCCTTAAGTCACTCGCATAATTCCCCTTAAGCCATTATCATAGGACCCATTAAGCCATACCTTAGGGTTCATGACATGCATCCCATTCATCCATCCTATGGAAAACATCATTTTAATTTTTATGAAATTTATAAGATCCAATTTTGTAACTTTTACTATATAATTACTTAAATGAATCAAAAAAATTATAGAACTACTTACAGTTTACATTAATTATTTTTGCAGGTTCTCATCAAGTCGGTCTACCATGCGATTGTCACTGAAAAATTATTTTATCAAGAGACTATGTAAATATCAATTTTTGGTCTTCACGTAAAAATTGATAAGCTAAATAATTGGATATACATGTGCACACATATATGTTTCATCATGTTGTATAGTTGTATGATTTTCAATTAACTTATTAGTAGCATTTTAAAAATCTCATTCCAATTTTATAGATTATACATTTCATATAATTGTTCAAATATTTTCTAGAATTGGTAAATAGTTAAAATTACGCGAGCTCTTAATTTATTATGAATATAATCTAAACTATTTAAGGAATATTTAAATTTATCACCTTTAACCATGTGATAAATTATATATTTATGAAATTTGATTGTAGAGATAATAATTTATATCTAGTGCATGTATTACTTGAAAATTAGATAAAATATCTAGATCTACATATACATATCAGTGCATATAATCATCAAAATGAACATAACATGATCATAATTGATTGCATATGTATAATCATCACATTAAAGTCATCTGATATAAATAAACAAAAATATGTATATGTCAAGTCCAACACATAAAAGTTTAAATAAAACTAGAGATGTCTAGTCTATTTAAAATTTAAAACCATTTAACTATCAGGCTGATCAGTCAAATCAAGTCTCCTCTTTGTTCCAGGTCGATTAGATGTACCTGCATCTTGCTGTAAAAGAGTACAAGTAACTTGAAATTAGATTTAAATATATTTATAAATTTTGATATAATTAAACATATTTAAACCTGACAAAATATAAACTTTTGGATAAAAAAAAATTAATTAATATCTAGTAAATACAATAAAAATGATTTTTAAGACATGAATAATTTACCATATGATCATGTGGATCTACTGTAACATTTTGTTCAATGGGTAGCATAACTGTCACTTGAGAAGATTCAAATGCATGATCTACTATATCCTACATATTCATATAAAGCAATCAATATGTTAAAACCTCGAATATATATATATATATATATTTAAAAGATATGTAAAAATTGTTTAGGATATTTAGTAAAGTTTACAACCTTGAATGATATGACCTCAAGATCATGCACCTGAGATTGCCCATGCATAAATGTTGATGATATCTTAGGTGCACTTGCAATGGGTGTCTCATGAAATGCCTACATATAGATCATTCACGCATGTGTATGTAAATGTAAAAATTAAATTAGATCTATGATGTGTATTTAATTCAAACTTAACAAAATTTTTGAAAGAACGCACCTAAGCTGATGATGACTCAGGAGCGCTCACCACAACTTGTGCTTGGTCAACACTAGGCATGCTCATCTAACCTCCCTGCATCTAGATATAATATATATCAATCACACATCATGTGTAAACATTCAAAATAAATTAGATATATATATCCACACAAACTAAATTTAATATATATTGGTTTAAGTACCTGACCAAAAGGTGAGCCCATATCTACAACACTCGACATATAGACATGATCATTTTGAGTTTCAGGCATTGTCTGATCATGCGTTTACACCAAACACTTTTTGAATTAATATTGTATTATATATATAATTTGATGTTATTATTTAAACATGAATTTTGCACATTCCAAAAAAATATATTAAGTTCAAAAGATGAACATACCTGTGTAAGATGATGCTCAGAATATAGTAAATCCATAAATGACTCTGTCTCAGATGCAGGTGGGTTACTTGAAGTGGATGCCTGAGTATTCCTATTGCTGGAGCCTCCATGCTCTCTATTGACCACTTCAGCCGCCGCGTGTAAAGTCTGATGAGTGAGATGTCCTGAAAGTGAACTCAATGCTCCTAATGTCGATAGCATGGTTTACTGCTGAAATGTAGCAAGAACACCAGGAGAAGCAGGAGGAACAATAGGAGCAATTGGAGCACGTCATTGAGGATCAACACGTGCTCCTAATCTATGTTGGGGCATGCCACACCCAGCTCCCTAAAATGACCTCATATCAAAATAGTTGGGTTTTAAACCCAACTCAAACTCTGCCCATAACTTTCTCAAAAAGTATAGGGGCACCTCAGAATTGCCATGTGGTGGAGTATTAAACACCATCCACCATCTATCCCAAAAATGTGCAGCTATCAAGGGATGCCTACACCATAAAATTGAAATTCATTTTTTGGTGGGTGGAATTGGTTGGCTAGTTTGGGGGTTAAAAAAATACTGGCACAGGGCTTCTTTGGTAATTTTAAGGTCATTAATTTCTTTATAAGACAATCCATCTGCATAGAATTGTCTCCTCTCATCTCTCCATTGATGGAACCTATCTAGGTCCACATCAATAGATCGAACATAAACGACAATAATTTGCATCGTAGATGCAAACCGTGAGAGATGGGGGGGAATTCTAGGCTCATTTTTTATTAGATCTATATTTTCTTGAATGATCGTAAGATTTGTCCTAATGCTCTCTCTCAACTAATCCTAGTCTACTATAGGGGGTGGGGGGTTAGGAGGTGGAGGGTTTGGAGGAATGGGGTTTTGTAGTGGTGGTGGGTTAGGATCTATGGGATCTACAGGAATATGTGGTTCAGGCATAAAATCCTCAATGCTAAATAGTGGATCCATGTGAATGTACAACCAAATGGCAACTGCACATGTTAAACAATTAAAAAATATATATCAACAAACTAATTAAATAATGCAGACAATTTGAAAGAACTATTTAAAAATCACATTGAATGTGCACAAATCCAAAATGCAATTCATTTGAAGACCATTCGATTTATCATTAAAAAATCCATAATGTTCATTAAAAATCCATAGCATGTACACATTAAAGTTTATAATTTAAGTTTGTACAAGTTTTGAAATTTTTAAATTTGTGGTTTACAATTTGAGTTTTAGGTAAGGGTTTGTGTTCATATTTTAGAATGTAGGGTTTAGTGTCTATGTATATTAGAATAATGTAATAACCATTAAGATCTAGAAATTAAAAAAATTGGTTATAAGGATACATTTAAACATATAATAATAGAAACATAGGAATCATGGTACATTTGGAAAGGGGAAATGATAATAGGAGTTACCATAGAACACAAAATATTGTTCATATGAGAGACATAAAAAGTATGAGAATTAAATATTATTTTAATAATAAATTATTAAACAATAGTATACTACATGAAACTTAAAGGATGCAAATAAATTAAAATTATAGTGATTAAAAGTAATAATTATGCAAAAAAATAAGGAATCCAAACTACCAATTCGGTAGGGTCAAATCCAAGAAAGTTTGCAACCCAATCCTTCACCAATTATAGAATTTAGAGTTATACATTTTAATTTCTTGATTTTTTTAAATTTTGAGTAATAATAATGAAGAAAATCTATAAGTTGATGTTCTAGGACCCCCTTTGACAAAATGGTAACAATCGACCTAGATTATGTTGAATCAAGAGTGAAGGAAATGAAAATTCAATATGTTATGACTAAAAGTCTATGGTTGTTCTAACAAATTGAGGGAAATGCATTGTCTTGTGATACCTCACAATTATCTCTACTAAAAATAAACTTTGTTGATCACACCTAAAGACCCCATTGTTATATAAGTTTGTAAATAAACTCTTTCAAAACTAAGATTGTGAGAAACAAAAATTGAAGAAATAAGACTAAAACCCTATGTGTTTTAAAAAGTTCCACTAGTATTCATGATTTTTAAATCCTTATGAAACCATAAAAAACCTTAGGTACCTAAGTACGGGGATTCAGTTCAAAAAGACATTGCTAATACATTTATTTTTCAAGTTTAAGATAAAAAATTTAATCGATATAGATGAAGAATTTTTAAAAATACGATTTCATCTAGGGATATGTTGCCTTATATTAGAATTTTTATCACACTAATTCTAACTTGAACCATAGACAGGCTACTTATAACTTGAACCATAGACCCTAATTATAATTTGAACCATAGACCCTAATTATAACTTGAACCCTAATGTATTCTAACTTGAACTCTAACCCTAATTGTAATTAAATCGGGTATCATAACCTTAGTTGAACACTAACCCTAAATGCATATAAAATTTTTAATCATAAACCTAATTAAATATTGATTGAATGTTTAACCCTCACCAAAATTACAACCATTTAACCCTAGACTCTTAATTTAATTTTTACCCCAACCCTAGAACCCTACACCAATTGATGGGGCTAATTCTAACTCTAACCCTAACCTGCATCTTAAATTTTAATTCATAATTTCATAATCCTAACCCTAACCCTAATAAAAATATAACCCTAACTCTAAACCTAGTTGAATACAAACATTAACCTCAACCCTTACCCAAATATTTATCTTAGAACCCTAACCCTAGAATGAATTTTAACCCTAGAAGCAGGTAATTGAATTCTTTAATATTAAACAAGTAAACCTAATCATAACCCTAATTGTAATTTTGAAATCTAACTATACAATATTTATTAAAGTTTAAGCCAAACCCTAATTGTACCCTAGATTTAACCTAATTTTAACCTACAAATAGGGTTTTAGTTTATGCTACATTTTCTAGGGTTTTAGTTTACGTTACGTTTTCTAGGGTTTTAGTTTATGTTTTCTAGGGTTTTAGTTTACATTTTCTAAGGTTTTAGTTTATTTTTTCTAGGGTTTTAGTTTACGTTTTCTAAGGTTTTAGTTTATGTTTTCTAGGGTTTTAGTTTACGTTACGTTTTCTAGGGTTTTAGTTTACGTTTTCTAGGGTTTAGGTCCAAAGATTAACGGTCTGAGTAAATTAGATTTTTAGAACCTACAGTTTAGGGTTTCAAATTTCAAAACTAAATGTGTCAAATTTAGGTTCTCGATTTAAAATTTTATGTTGTTTGTTTCGTTGATGTTTTCGGTTAATTAAATGTAGTTTAAAAACTATTAAATATGAAATTAAAACAAACTAAACAAATATAACTAAATAGCAATTATAATGCAAAAATATTGTAGAATTCAACCAACTTCGAGGTCGCTAAGGTCAAGTGTGTCGACAGGAGGAGGTGAGAGTGAAAATTTGGCAGATTTCGGTAGTCCAAAACGCGTACGCGATCTGCTTCTTCTTGTCCTGGCGCTCTAAACTTGACTGTGAAAATGACTTTCACAGTTGCTTATTTAAAAAAATAAATAGTCTTTAGAAACACGTACGCGTTGTGAAACGCGTACACGTTTCATAACATGTACACGTTTTAGGTTCGTATCCTGAACCGTAACGCGTACGCATTACTGATTTAGGATCGCGTATGCGATACATAACGCGTATGCGTTTTTGAAAAATGCGTATGCGTTTTGCGCGAGAATTTTTTTTTCATCCGAAACTTCCCCTCTTTGTGGACCCAACTTCTTGCACCAACCCATGGGAATCAGAAGATTTGGTTGGCATATTCTCAGTTTTTCTTGTATTAAGGTCAACCTCATGAATGTATTAAGTCGCGGATGTATGAGAAATAATTAATTAAGTATCTCTATGTTTGTATGTCTTTGTTTGGGTCCTAGCCAAGTTGTGGCTAACCATTAAGGGTACACATTGAATATTTCTCATAATGTGAGGTGATAGTTGTAATATTTTTGTGTTTTATTGAAGCCAACAAAGTGTAAATAAATCCTATGTTGATATATATACATGATTGTTTGTATCATTTTGCATGATGTATCTGTTGAGTTAATTTCTGAGTTGCAAGTTAGAGTAGAGTAGAGGTGAGATAAAGCATGGTTTCACTTGCACATAGAATATTCGAGTTGTGTATATGAGCAGAGTAGAACAAAATTTCAGAATCAGTTTGTAAGGTAGAAAATCTATTATTGTGCTTAATCTGGAACTATAATAAAAAAATTTAGATGCTATCATCTTAGTTCAAATCTTGAGATGGTTTTAATCAAAAATCTTGGGTAGAAATTCCTCTTTTCTTTGAATAGTGAGCTCTAGGAAGTGTGCCTAAATTCAAGTGCATTCCCCTTTTTTAATCTTCATTTTGAGTATACTCAGAATCATAATTATGGATTGGCCATCCACCATGGTTTTTCCCTTCACAAGGTTTTTACGTAAAAATCTTGGTGTTATGGTGTTGTGTTTATTTTCTTGTTTATGCTTTATGATTGAATTTTCCTAATGCTTGGAATTTAAAGGTTAATAAAGTTAATTGTTGCACAACACTGATTCACTCCCCCCTCTCAGTGTGGCTTGTTTCCAACATGTTAAGTAGTGCTAACCTAGATCAATGCCTTTGGGCTGAGGCTATAAGTACTTCTTGTTATTTACTCAATAGATCTCTTAGTTCATCTATTGAAGATAAAACCCCTTATGAAATTTGGTTAGGTAGGAAACCTAATGTTGCACATTTAAGGATATTTGATTGTGAGGCTTTTGCTCATGTGCCTAAAGAAAAGCAGTCTAAGTTGGATCCAAAATCACAAAAATGCATATTCATAGGTTATGGTGAAAATGTAAAAGGTTACAAGATTTGGAATCCTCTAACCTAGAAAATTACTTTATTGAGAGATGTGATTTTTTAGGAGTTTAGAGCTTATACTGGAGAAGAACAACCAAAGGAGAAGAATACTTCTCGAATAGTGCATTTTTAGACAAAAAATGAGAAACAAGAAGATGCACATGTTGAAGAAAAATTAGATGGATTGGATGAGGAGAGTTCATACAGTTCTGAGATAGATGCTCATGATGAGCATATTGAGGAACAAGAAGAACCTTCTTGTAGAAGATCCACAAGACAACATAATCCCGCTGATAGGTATAGCCCACCTGAATTACATTGTATATTTCCTTTGATGGGGGTACAAATGATGAGCCTAGATCTTACAGGGAATCTTTGTCTTCATATGAGAACAAGCTTTGGTCACAAGCTATGCATGAGGAAATGGATTCCTTAGATGCTTGTAACACATGGGATCTTGAGATTTTTCCCAAAGGAAGAAAGGACATTGGTTGTAAATGGATCTTTAACAATAAAATTGGATGAGATGGTAATCTCGAAAGGTACAAGGCTAGATTAGTATCCAAGGGATACTCCTAGAGAGAGGGAGTTGAATTTAATGAAATATTCTCTCTTGTTGATAAATTAATTTCTATTAGATTTTATTTATCTATTGTTGTTGCTCATGATTTTGAGATAGAGAAAATGGATGTGAAAAATACTTTCTTGCATGGGGATATTGATGATGAGATTTATATGAGGAAACTTGATGGTTTTGTTGTTAGAGGAAAATAATATTTGGTTTACAGGTTAAAGAGATCTTTATATGGATTGAAACAATCACCTAGAATGTGGTACTAGAAGTTTGATGCTTTTCCATTAAAAAATGGTTATGTTAGGAGTTGGGAGGCTCATTGTGTTTACATAAATTTTATTGATGATTATATTCTAATTATTATCTTGTATTTTGATGAAATGTTGTTTATTGGTAACAACAAGGTAATGATCAAATAATTGAAAGCATAAATCTCTAGCACATTTGAGATGAAAGATCTAGGGACTACAAAATATATCATTGGTATGGGGATCAGTAGAGATAGAGGTAACAAAAATATTTTCTTAAGTCAAAGCAACTATGTTAGTACTATTTTAAAACGGTTTAACATGCACAATAGTAAACCAATTAATATTCCTTTACCAGTTGGCATGAAGTTAAGTTTAGACATGAGTCCTAAATCTGATTTTCATCATGAGGAAATGTCTAAAATTTTTTATGCTAGTGTTGTTGGTAATTTTACGTATGGAATGGTCTGTACAGGACCAGATATAGCCCAAATAGTGGGAGTTCTAAGTAGGTTTATGTCTAACTTTGGTAAAGAACATTAGAATTATGTTAAGAGGGTGTTTAGATATTTGCGATGTACTTCGAATTATTGTTTGGTTTATCATGGTGCTAATGATATTGATATTATGCATAGATCATTGGATAGACAAGGTTTTGTTGATTCAAATTGGTTAGAAGACCAGGACAATCAGAGGTCGACAAGTGGCTATGTGTTTACTTTTTTTGGAGTTGTGCTTAGTTGGATGAGTAAGAGGTAGCCCACGGTTGCTTTTTCCACCACAAAAGAAAAGTACACATGGTTGCTACACATTCCTCTAAAGAGGTAGTTTGGTTACAAAGACTTGGGAAAGGTATTGGTTTTAATTGTAAGAAAATTAAAGTTGAATGTGATAGTTAGAGTGCTATTGTTTTAGCAAAAAATCCTATGTATCATGCTCGTACTAAGGATGTCGATGTTCAGAATCACTTTTTGCAAGAAATGGTTGAGAGTGGGAAGGTATTGATTGAGAAAATTGACACTTTGATCAATGTTGTAGATTATTTTATGAAACTAGTTCCTACAGATAAGCTCTCTTGGTGCAATAAGGCCATTGGCCTTGAGTCCTCTACTTGATTTATATTAATGATTCCTTATTTAGAATAAAATGTATAATGTCAAGTGGGAGAATGTTGGGAATAGGATGTCATTTTTAATTGCAATCCTAAACATATTTCATGTATCTCCTAAGTCCTTGGAAATTTTTCCCCAACTTAGGATTAGAAAAATATTAAATTCAATATTAATTTAGTTTAGTTATTTTAGTTCAGCTAAGTTCATTTATGGTTTAGTTATCAATATATATTTCTTATCAATATCAGTTCCCTTCACTTCACTCCACTTTAGTTCAATTCAGTTCAGTTTAGTTCAGTTCAATTCAGTTCAATTCGGTTTAGTTTAGTTTAGTTTAGTTTAGTTCGGTTCAATTGAGTTCAGTTCAATTCAGTTTAGTTTAGTTTAGTTCATTTTAGTTCAGCTCGGTTCACTTCAGTTTAGTTTAGTTCAAATCAATTCAATTTAGTTTAGTTTACTTAGTCTTGTCTAGTTTAGTTTAGTTTAGTTTATTTTAGTTTAGTTCAATAAAAGTTCAGTTTAGTTCAGTTCAATTTAGTTTAGTTCAATTTGGTTTAGTTCAATTTAGTCTAGTTTAGTTCAACATCAATTCAATTTAGTTTAGTTTAGTTTAGTTTAGTTTAGTTTAGTTTAGTTTAGTTTATTTTAGTTTATTTTAGTTTAGTTTAGTTTAGTTTAGTTTAGTTTAGTTTAGCTTAGTTCAGTTCAGTTCAGTTTCATTCAGTTAAATTCAATTCTGTTCAGTTTAGTTTAGTTTAGTTTAATTCAATTTAGTTCAGTTCATTTTAGTTCAATTTAGTTTAGTTCAATTTAGGTTTAGTTATCTTCAGTTGCATGTAGTTATTTTGAGTCGTATACTAGTTGACTTTAGTAATGACTTCAGTTGCATCATAGATAACAAGTGGATATTTTTTAGTTCAGTGGGGATAGTCAATCATGCATATTGTTTGCATAAATTAATGGAGAGATATGTTTAAGTTAACTAATATTGACTTGGACCCACCTTGGGCGCCCAAGTTGGCATCTTTGAGTTAACACCTTTTGTAGGAGAACATATTTACAATGTTTATTTAAGTGGGCCCATTCTTGGGCACCAACTTTGAGGTAGAGTTTACAAGATATCTTCATGACCAGAGTTCAGTTAAGTGTTCAATTCAGAGCACTTAAATTTAGGAAGACTTTGGTTTGACTTCTTTTTACATGGTGGAACTCTACTTGCCAAATCTAGGCATAGGTTTTTTAGAGGAGCTTTATGTTCTTGTAATTGTCAACTCTTAGGAGTTTACAATACTCATTATTGTCTATATATTGCATTAAGTGCATAAGAGTTTCAAGAGACTTTATTGTATGTAGTGAAGAAGCATTGTTGAAGAAAAAGGAAGCATATCAATCGAGGATTGATAGAGTGTTATTGTAATCTTATTCTAAGGTTAAATAATAAAAGTACTATTGGTTTTGGTGGAGTTTTTTCCTGAAAGGGTTTCTCCACGTATATGTTGTGTTACTTCTATCTTCTATCGACATTCTTCTACAATATTCTCTTTATTTCTACAAATGATAATATTTGATCTAAACAGAATAATCATACACAAAGAATTGATCTAAATAGATTAATCATGCACAAATAATTGTGACAAAGAATACATAATTAGATCTATAGTCACATAGTTTTACAAGTTTTAAGCTACAAATTTTCCTTCATTTTCAACATTCATTAATAAGTAAAAAAGAACGAATATGATCTGCCACAAAACTTATGAGCCACTCAATCAACCCTAAAAAAAACTAAAATTAGCTAATAAATTCCTAAGGACCATTTGAACTGGTCATAATTCATTGAATACATCCATATGGATAAGCATACCTTTGTCTTTCAAACAGTGATTACTTTAAGAAACCCCCCTCAAAAAATCTATATAAAATCCTGGCAAATCTTTCATTTTTTGAGGAAAATATATTAATTTTTATTGGAAAATCTTTCCTTTTTTTCAAAAAAATATTAATTTTATTGGCGATTTTTTTTTACATCACTAAAAAATTATACAATCATAAAAAATAATTGGAACATGCATTAATTATGATGGAAAATCCATCCAATTTAAAAATAATTCTCATGGAAAAGTAGGGGCCTGAGGGTGGAAATTATCAATGGGTTTAAGGGGTAGACTATCATATTTACTTGCCACCATTGTTTTAAAATATGATATTATAGCCCTTACTATATTTTTCAAGGTAACATGTATCCATGATCTGAATTTCTCATGGGGCTTGAAATTTCTTTTAGATCATTGATCTAACAACCCTCATTTTACTCTATAGTAAAATATACCCACAATCTATAATGCTCAGGCGACCTGAAATTATGGGGCCCATGAGCATTACAAATTGTGGGTTCATTTTACCTCATGGAATACAAAAAGGGGCATTAAATTATATTGTAAATCAATTGTGGAAACTAAATATTAGAAATATGGTCCTAAAGCAGCTAATAATTATGATATATTATTGGCGAATTAATATAGATTTTTGTAGTAGTAGATGAAGTAGCCTTTTCCCTTACTTGGTTTCATAATTGACATTAAAATTGAATTAATGATGTCTTGGAGTGGTGTTGTAATGTGTTGTACACATTCACACTATTCTAGGACCTTTATTTGAATAAAACATGCTTTAATTGATCCTTTGCAAGGGTTTTGTAAAGTGTTGTAACACACTTTCACACTTTTCTAGGACATATTTGCTTAATTAAGCCTAATGGGCCCCTTTCTAATAAAATGTACCTAATGTGTGCCTTGTTTAAGTGTTTTAAAGTATTATAAAATACTTTCACATTTATCTAGGTGGTCATTAATTAATTATGGGTAATTCCAGAGTAATTAACCCATGTTAATTCAAATTTAAGCCTTAATTTTGACACCTCTCAAAGATTTATCCTGACACTTATAATCTAATTAATAAAGTATTTCATTGGGAAAAGTTTGGTCGTGGTATACTAAGTTAGGACCCATTGACCCTAGGTGATAAATGGGTCCTCCCTTAATAGGACACCCCTTTCTCAGTTGATCTGGAAAGGGTTTTTAGTCCTCTTTCAATCCCTTGGGGTTAGGTCTTGGTAAAATGAGCCAGGACCCATTTGCCATAGGTGGTGAATGGGTCCTCCCTTCATGAGACCACCCTTTTTGAATTTCATTCTAGTGGTAATTTACTAATGTTTCTTTCTAGATCTGGCATCGGCCTTAGTTGTTTGAATTTCAGGGTTAATCTCCTAATTTAGTTTAAATAAGGGGGTTAATTCACATTGTTTCACCTAGCAAGTTTATGAAGCATCCTAGAAATTACAAGATAGAATTATAGAGCATTACAAGAGCATTCATAAGGCATTTCAAGGTAGATTTAAAGAGTTAATTATAGGAATTCAAAGTCATATCATCATGTCAAGGGTTTAATGCATTCATGTGTGTTGAGCTAAGAAGTGAATGTTGCATTGAGGATCTATTTACAAGCATCATTTCACATACAAGATCTACATTCTTCATGGAAACTACATGTTAGTTTGTAGATTTTTTTCGCAAGACATCATCCAGGGTGATATCATTTACATATGTCATGTTCCATGCTTCATTTAATCATTTTGTTTGATTACCTACAAGGGTTTGGATTGAGGAAAACCCCCATTCACTCACAAAAAACAAGTTTTTCTATCCTTGAGTGTGTGATTGCAGATTTATAGGTTGAAGAGAAAGTTTGGAGCAAAATTTACAAAGTTGCAAAGTTGGAAAAAGTTGTCATTCAAAGTGCAAAATGAAGGAATCCAAGATACATAATTGCATACAGAATTCCAAAAGATGATAACAGGGAATTCAACAGTGCAAAAATCAAGGAACATTATCTTGAAATCGGTTTTTTGAAACCTTGAAAGTACCCATTCACCATTGAATGTAAATGAGTCCTATATAGCTCAGAAACAACTTTTTGACAAGATACACAACTTTTTATGCCCTAAAAAGTTCCCGTATAGTTTCCATAATAGTTAGGTAGTATTTTTTATTGTTATTTGCAGCTTATCATAGACATAATTGAATGAAACATCCCTTAGAAAATAGTGTTTCATCATCTTGTTTATTAAAAATTTTGGGTGAACCCATTTTTGGTGTTTCAATTTCAAATATAATTTATAAAATTTATGAGAATTTGATCTACTAAATCATGTATCAAATATTGTGGAAATTTTTTGAGTTAATTTTTTTAGTAAAATAAATGTTTTGGCTATTTAAATAAGACCATAAGAAAAAAATTAAAAATCTGGCGATTCAAGTCATGTTATAGCTTGAACTATTAACCAACTAGAAAATATTAACCACTACAAAAATTACTACTTTTAAACACCCCATAGAATGAATGACTTTTAAATAAAATCCCTACTTTTCAAAACCCCATAGAATGAATGAATTTTAAGGGGTTTTTCACAAAACCCCTTATTTAGATGCTATCAAAGAATTCAAAACATGTCTCAAGTGATTAAAAAAAGGTTTGATAAATATCTTGTAAGAGAAATTATAGAGAGAAATATAGAAAAATAAACATAGAGAATTATCCCCCACTTTCTTTGGAATCAAAGCTAAAAGAGAAAAACTAATTAAATTACACATATGTTTATTATTTTAATATTTTCATTTAATATCTAATAGATCATATTTAAATAAATCCAAGAATTATTCATAAAAAATAAATAGGAGAACCATAAGGTCTCAAAATATTACCTTTCTTCATTTTAAAAATACAGTTTTTCAATTCCTCAAGAGTAATAGGCCTTGTTAGCATAACATATTTTAGGGATGCATATTAAACTATCAAAGCCGAATTGTAGTCATCAAAAGAGAAGGGAAAAATAAAAATTGCAATCATCAAAAGGATTGAGCTTCATTTTCAGATTCAAATAGTAGAGGGACTATCATGTTGTAATATTTTTTGAGTTTGTTCTCAGTTTAAGGAGTAGTTGCTTCCTTGGGTTGAAGCCCTAAAAAAAAGTGTACAGGGAGTTGTAGCTTCCTTGGGAATTACCCTAAAACCTTCCTACAAGGAGTAGTTGCTTCCTTGGGTTGTAGCCCTAAAAAAAACTTGTAACTGTTATTCATTTATGAGGCTAGATTAGGATAGTAGCTCATAGCAGCATTTTTCACCATGGTTTTTCCCTTGCGCATTTTCCATGTACATTTAGTGTTGTGTGGTGTAGTGCATTGTGTTCATCTTTGATGTTTCTATTTGTGCTATAAAGTTTAACTTTCAATTTTCTATGAAGGGTTTGATATTTGATAGAATACTAATTCACCCCCCTCTTAGTATTCCCGTGTATGTTAAAAAATTGGTATCATATCCTAGATCCTTAGAAGAATTCTAATAAATTGAGCAAGATCTAGGATGGAAGAAGAAGGATCTGGCAAGGTGCCTAAGTTTGATGGAAAAAAATTCACTTACTAGGAATACTAGATGGAAACCCATATGTCCTCCTCTGGGTATGGTGTTTGGAAATTTTTCAAAGAGGGATATGTTGTCTCTGCTACTCCTCCAACTAATCTAGTTGAGATCAAATCTTATGAGAACAATGTAAAGGCAAATAATTCTATCTTGATTGGGCTATCAAATTCTAACCTAGTAAAGGTGATGCACTCCAAGTCAGTGAAGGAAGATTGGGATAAGCTTAGTGGCATCTATCAAGGATACATCAAAGTGAAGAAAGACAAGTTGTAGATCGAAAAAGGAAATTTTGAGAACCTAAACAATGTTAGATGAGGAAGACATTTTAGGATATGTTCTCTGAGTTGATGAAGTGGTTAATGAAATCATAGGTCTTGTTAAAGATCTTGAATAATTTATGGTTGTAAAAAGGTGTTGCTTGATCTCTTCCTAATTCTTATAGGTCTAAAGTATCTTCTATTGAAGAGGCTAGAGATCTAGATAAACTTTCAATGGATCAATTATATGGTGACCTTATTGCATTTGAAATGAGAAAGTTTGAAAAATAAGTTCCAAATAAGGAATTTCCTTTAAAATTAGTTGTGATATAAGAGGGTTTCATTCCTCATGAGTCTCTATGTTCTCGAGATATCACTAGGAAACAAACTTCCCTTATACACCTCAATATAAGCAAGCTAAAAAAAATAGAGAAGTACACCCAAATTATATTTTAGAGGAAACCACTTTGGGTCTCGAGAGAGTGAAACTTCAAGATTTCTACCTCAGATGTATGAGCTTTCAGCCAAAAGATGCAAGCATGGTTTTTAGGAGGCTAGTGCAACGTGATGTCATCTAAAATATGCATTGGAATCCTAAGAAACAAAGGGCTTAGGAGCTCAAGCAAGTGGAACCATGTTTCACTTCCAAGCTTAGACCTAGGATGTACTAAAATTAAATAACTGAATAGAAAGTCAAAAGCGAAAATAAACACAAGAGGACTTGGAGAGAGTTCACCATTTACTAGATGTTCAGATCTTTGTTCCAAGCTTCACTTCACAATCCACACATAAAAGAACGAGGGAAAAAGGTTGGGGATGTATAGGGTTCTAACTTAGTTAGACACCTCTTTGGTGTTCCCACCTCCATGGACAACTAAGTTGAAAAGGAGTGCAAATGAAGTAAACAAAGCATGTGGTGAAAGAAAAAACCACTTCAGGAGTAGAACCCACACCACAAAGTAGTAAAAAATCAAGTAGGAAAGAAGAGTGAGAGAGAGAGAGCCTTACCCGTGGGCCTAGACCCCCTTCGGAGCACACAGACACACCGTTGAGTGCTTGCTTGAGAGTTATTGGTGTTGGAAGGACCTCATTCTATCATGGATTCACTTGTGAGAGTGCTACTATCAAAGATGATGAGAACTCCAAGATGGAGAGAAATGCTAAGAGAGTTTGAATGAGTGACTTCCAACCCCAAATGAGAGAAAAGAAAGGGTTTTTGATGCATGCAAGGGTGGAAAAGAATCGTTATGTCTAAAAAATGACTACTAGGACACATGTCAAGAGAGTCAAGATTCCATATTCCTTGTTTCAAACTCAAAAAATTGTCAGGACGCTAGTGTTTCACGTAGACGTTTGTGCGTTGTGCAAGTGTCCAAAGCCTATATTTTTGGGAAATGTGTCATAAGTCTTCTATTGTTGTGCCACAAGTCGATATGGAGTCAGAATCATGAAATTTAAACTCATGTTATTTTTGGCATTAATGCTCTAAGGTGTCATAAATGCCAGGCAAAAGTGCAAAAATGTGGAATTTCCCTTAGGTGCAATTCTACGACATTATGTTTTGCCCCCACTTTAGTGGACCGTATTTTGGAAAAAAATTACCTGGATTTTGAATTTTTTGGATTTTCATGCTAAGAAAAAAGGGGCCTTAGAGGCCACCAAAGCCGAGCCAACCGATACTGAAGGTGCCCCCAATGACCGATCTCAACAAACAAAAACTAAATGGGCGTGGCAAATCATTCAAGACTTTAATCTACAAAACTCAAATTTTGGGTCAGCTTCGAAAATCAAAAGAAGTTACAATGGTGAGAAGAATGATCAAGAAAAAGTCGTTGATTCAAAAGAAAAATGTGATCAAGAGGTGACTATATTCCCCCTCTTGAGTTTTTCTCCAACTTGCTAGGGTAAATTCAAGAGAAACTGGGGAGCCACAGGCGCTAGAGAAAATGGACCTCGGGGGGCTTATATATACCTAGGTGGGCCCCTAGAAGGGTCATTTTCACTATTCACTACAAGGAAATTATTGACTTTTGTGAGAGAAAAGTTAGAAAAATGTTGAGCAAGAGGGAGTATGTAGTGCTTAAACTAGATCAGCTATGAAATGACATTGTTGAGGGTCATAAGGTGGACCAGGAAAGCTACTAAGCCTCATTTTTCATTAATTTAAGCTCAATTTTAGCATTTTTTTATTCGACGAGGTGTGCTCAAATAATTTTTTGGGTGCTTGCATCCAATATACATGATGTCGTCTTTGTTTCATGCCCACATCCATGATCTATGGTAGCATCTTGAGGATGTGCTAGCATCCTTGAGGGGTCGATGGCCAACAAGGATGCATGTGCGACACACAGACGTTAGCATGGTCTGCATAGGACCTACAAAAATTATGTTTTCATAATGAAACTCAATTTTCTGACTGAAAATTTTCCTTATTTTTGCAAGAGTATTTAGAGATTCATGAGCATCCGGGAGGGCAAGATTTATTACTCATTCATGAGTAGAGGGACTATCTTATAGAGGATGAGATCACACAATTGGAGTGGGTCAGTCTTTGGCATGTGTTCACCATGCCAGAGATGTGCTATCATGAGCGGATGTTTACAAAATTTATGGAGTGGTGGGATGCCACCACATTATCTTTCTAGTTACCTACTGGGGATATGACTATCATGCTCAAGGATGTCTATTAGATCCTCGAACTACCCATATATGGACGACGGGTGGCCCTAGATGATACTTGATCGACATGGGAGCGCATAGAGGGAGTCCTCTACTACTCAAGACAGATAAATGACGACAGTGTCATGAGCCACATCTATATGCACTAGTATGACCAGGAAAGGACCATTGTACCACTGCTACATCGGGTGATGGTCATAACCATTGCTTTTTGGATCACGATAGATGGGTGAGGCTCACACCTACACGTGGGCCTTGTCCACATGATTAGAGAGATGCTAGAGTGCATGAATTTTTTTTCCTAGGAGTGTAGCAGGCTAGCACACCCCTACCAAAATTTAGGCTGGTACATCCACTACGAGTACCATAGCCTTACTACATGGACACTTTTGTAAGTGTGAGTCTTTTCCTACTTCATGTGCACTAGGCTAGTCAATTTTCCCTAGTGACATCCATATCACCTCTGTGTAGCCCACTGGTATGATATGATAGGCTAGTGGATGTTCGATGATTTATAATTTTGGTGGCTACAATTTGATAAGCCTACTGCAGATGGGGTCCGATGGAGGCCCCCTAAATTTTTCAGATAGGTAGATCATGGTAAGTACTTGAGGAACCTACAACAAGACCATTTTTTAGTAGGTTTCTAGAATTATGTTATAGCACCATATTACTGGAGTTGGGTCATGCGACACCATGGTCATGTACAAAAAATTCCACTGGATGTGCCCACATATACTAGGGCCTATAAGAGTGTAGTGAAACCTAAGGATCTCCCCCGCTCCACCATTAGAAATTGTGTCCCTTTTGATGATGATGAGCCTGAACACAATCTACCACCCATAGCACCAAGAAATAATGTCGAGGTTGTTGCAAATTTTACATGGTGGTGCGAGACGCACCATCCTTCTCCTGTGTTTAGTGAGGGTGGGGGAATTTCCTCCCTCTCCCTCATAGGGAAAATGGAGAGGATGCTATCAGGTTTTTGAGGAGGAGGAGGTGACATCACAGAGGCCGAGGTGATAGAGGAGATCAAATACCCTACCAGCTAACCATGTCTCGTCGGCACCACCAATTCCTACTGTTGCAACAACGGTGGCCTTGGCGTCATCGGGAGTGGCTACCAATGCCAATGGCATAGGTCCCAGTGCGGCTCCTCACCTTGACCTAACGTGGTAGCTAGGGGACCTAGGTATATAGAGAATGTTTCTTATATTTTTGTATTTCTAGTTTATTTCATTTATGGTCATATATATATGTCATGTGATACTAATTTCTCTCTTTCCCTTTGTGTTTGCAAAGTATGTACAGGGATGGACTAGGTTGATGGCTTAGTGTATTTTAGAGGTGGCCCCTAATGTTCTTGTTGAAGGGATGGTCCTCGAGGTTTACTGATCAACGTCTATAGGGAGACATGCCCACATTGTTGAGTTGGTAGCACATTTGAGGACCCCTTGCGAGGAGTGCAGGGTAGAGATTGTACAACTGAGCATGGAAGTGATAAATATTTGGGGGCAATGTGACCAACTATCATGGGAGCTATGGATGATGCCATCGAGTAGTTGCATGATGCCCTTTAGAGTTGCATCGATGACAGTGATAGGTAGCTGGAAGTTGTGATCCTAGCAGATGCTCAGTAGCTACAATAGGAGTTGACCTAGGCAAGGATGAGTATATGCTCATTTCAGGGAGAGATCAAAGGGATGCAGGTAGCTATGTCTATGTCACGCTCACATCGATCTTGATTCATGACCACCATGGAGCCACCTCCTAAACCACAAAAATAGTTGCCAGAGCCAGAGGGCTCTGGGAGCCATGTGCCACAGCCTTAGGGCTCCCTCATTGTGTTTATTAGTTATTTAGTGATACATATATACATTTTTTGTAGATAATTTGTATAGACATATATTCAGTAGCCGCTCATTTTTACAGCAGTGGCCTGATACATCTACATGAAATTTGATACACACATATATATACATATCAGTTCTGACATAATGGCATTGTGAATTTTGATTTGTATGCTTATTTTCTATGATACATGTTGATTATATGGATACTATATGTTCATATGGATGTACATTTACATTAGATGCTAATATGATTTAATTAACACACATGGTTGTATGTTAATTAAATACAATTATGATCTAATTTCCTTAAAATATTTAATGTGATGTATGGATACATAGCATAGCTAGAAACATGTGTGTATGTTGTTCACACACACACACATGGTCACATCATAACACAAAAAATTTCATAATTCATTAATGAATAATGTCAATACACATAGTGCCACTACCCTTAAAAGAGAGAACACCACATATATGACACACGAAACACTACACATTGTATCAAAAAAGATGCATCACATTAACAAGCTCATTTAAAGGTGTTCCATCGATAGATGATTATCCATAGGCACCTAAATCATATATGGAAACAACAATGTAAGGGCCCAACCAGTTAGGACTGAACTTCCCTCTCTAATCAGGTAGCACAGTTACATTTCTATGATTCTCATAAAGAGCAAGGTCTTCAAGCTTAAAGGCCCTAGGAGGCACATTTTGATTATATTGTCTTGATAAAGATCGTTGATAAGATTTAAGATAATCGAGGGCTTGTAATAAATGCTCATTGAGCATCTCTAACTGATGCAAATGATTAACTTGGTAGGTTTCATCATCAATCAACCCTTTAAGGGAAACTCGTACAGATGTAATTTCCAACTCTAAAGGCATGGTAGCTTCAACACCATACATGAAATTGTAAGGAATTGTTCTCGTTATTGTACAAAAACTCATGCAATAGGCCCACAAGGTGTACACTAATTGAATATGACAATTCTTACCATTCTTATTAACTATCTTGTGAAGAATGAACTCAAGAGTCTTATTAGATGCTTCTACTTGGCCATTATATTGTGGATAGTATGGTGTAGAAAATCTATGTTGGATATGAAATTTCTCTAAGAACTATTTTACTTCCTTGTTCTTGAATGGTGTACCATTATCAGAAACAAGTGTAGCGGGAAATCCAAAATAATAAATAATGTTATTCATAATAAAGCTACAAATAGCTTCAGCATTTGTGGATAGGAGGGGAATATCCCAAAAAGCCTAAACCCATTTCATGAGGTAATTTTTAGCGGTAATAGTAAAGGTATTTCCCTTAGAAGAAGGAGGTGATATTTTTCCAATAATGTCCAACCCCCACTTTGTGAACGGCCAAGGAGAGGTTTGATTTTGTAACTCTTAGGTAGGTGTGTGAATAAGATGACTGTGTTGTTGACATTGAAGGGACTTTAAAAAAAAATAAAAATAATCTTGTTCCATCACTTTCCAATAGTACCCCATGTGTACCAATCTTCTTACCAAGGATCTACCACCAAAGTACCCACCCTCGGAGCTTGAATGGGATTCCTTAAGGGAAAGGGGTATTTATTCTTTAGTGAGACATCTAAGAAGCATGTCGTTATAGGATTTTTGGTAAAGAACACTAGATAAAATGACATAACATGCTGAAAGATTCTCTACACGAGTATGATCATTTTTTGTCGCATTTTTGGGGAAGTTTCCATTCTTCAAGTAGTTATAGATACTAGTGAAGCATTCCCCTAGGTCTATGTGATAACACACAAGGGATTCTGATTTAGGTTGATTGGAGACCACAAGATTTCACAGGACCTAAACCACATAATGTTATTCTTTCGTATCCACTTCTGAAGGTACCAAGGAAGCGGCGCTTGCGACATGTTTATTCTCCCTCCTAGGGACACTGCCTATTGTGAAAGAGGAGAATCGATTAAGTAAGGACAAAAAAAGATCTTTGTATTGAGACAACTTACTCTAGTTAGCTTGATAGGTTCCCATAATTTGGTTCACAACAAGCTTAGAATCTCCTAGTATATGAAGATGCTTGATTTTTAATGCAACTGTGGCATGTAAGCCCATAATAAGAGCTTTGTACTCATCGATGTTATTAGTGCTAGGAAATTATAATCGAAAGGATAGAGGCACCAATTTACCTTCATGGGATATTAAGACTACACCCACTCTGAAATGAGTCTGACACCTTCATCCGTCGAAATACATTTTCCATTCAAGGTCGTAGTTAACCACGAGAATATTCTCATCAAGAAATAAATCTAACCTCAGGAAGGAACAAGATGAGGGAGCATCTTCCAATTAATCAGAAACCACTTGAAACTTTATTGAATTTTGAGTGATGAACTTAATTTTAAACTCAAAGATCAACATGACCCATTTCGCTAATCTCCCAACAAGGTCAGCACTAGAGAACAGATGCCTTAAGAGATCCATTTTTACAATGACATGTGTTTAGCATGGAGAAGATAGTGTCTTAGCTTATTTTTAGTGAAGATAAGAGCTAAGAATTGTTTCTCCATGGATGAATAATGGGTTTCATAATCAAGAAGTACATGACTGATGTAGTAGACTGCTCTTTCTTTCCTCGTGTCATCATATTGAGCTAACAAAGTTGCTAAGGCATATGGTGACATGGCAAGGTAAGGAAAAAAGGGTTTATCTTGCATAGTTGCCATTAATACAAGAGGATTGGCCAAATAGGATTTGAACAACTCAAAATACTTCTCAAACTCCTCGTCCCATATGAAAGAAACATCTTTTTTCAATAAACAGGTGAAAGGAAGGGTACGATCAGCCAATTCATATATAAATATATAAATTGTCTGAATCTTCCCTTGCAAAATTTGTAACTCGGTAATATTTCTAGGTGGAGGCATGTTAACAATGGCATCAATTTTGTTTGTGTCAACTTTGATTCCACAGTGAGAAACTATGAACCCCAAAATCTTGTCAACATCCACGTTGAAGACACACTTGTGGGGATTAAGTATCATCTTATAGAGTCAAATCCTTTTGAAGATAAGACGAAGGTTTTTCACATGATCTTGGCGGGTTATTGATTTTTCCAAGATTTCATCAATGTAGTCTTCTAAGATCTTATGAATAAAATCATGAAATATCAGGGTTCTCACCTGTTGGTAGGTTGTTCCTACATTCTTTAACCCAAAGGGCATGAACACATAACAAAAAGTAACCCAAGGGGTAGTGAAGGTTGTCCTGTAGTGATCCTCTAGGTTAATATGAATCTAATTGTAACCCGAGAAGCCATCCATAAAAGATAACAACGCATGGCCTGTACTCAAATCTACAATCATATCTATATTAGGCAACAAAAAATCATCCTTAAGAGAGGCCTTGTTAAGATATTGAAATTTAATACATATACGAATATGACTGTCAAGCTTATTGACAACAAATATATTTAAAATCCATTGGGAGTAGTCAATCAGATGAATAAATCCCTCTTTCAACAAATTCTCTATTGTAGTCCTAACCATCAACGCCATCTTGGGATTGATCTTTCATATTTTTTTCTTCACTGGCTTGGTGTCGGGATGTAGGACGATATTGTGAACCACTAAAAATTCATCAATACCAGGCATATCCTCTTACATCCAAGCAAATATATCAGTATGAGAGAGTAGGAGATAGAAATTCTCATCCCCTTCTTTTGATGAGAGACACTCCCCAATCTTGATTATTTTTTCTGAGGACTTAGGATCCATAGAGACTTCAGTAGTATCTCCTTTAAGGAGAGATTTGTGATCTTCAGGATGGTATATTGGAACCTCATCACTAAAATTAGATATAGGTTTTCCTCATCAATATTGAAGACAAACTCCCCAAATTATGCCCATTTATGCAGGCGATACAAGAATCATCTCTTGTGATGAAAAGAAGGAAGTGGAGAGCAGGAACCCAAGAACTCCTCCAGTTCTTCATCCAAAGAGAAGTTTTCTAAAGGGATATTGTCAGCCTACTCCTTCTCCCCTATCAATTCAGGATGAACCAAGCTCAATGGCTCGATGAAAATCATGTAAAAACTCTAGCAATGTTTTTTCTTAGACTATTCAATAGAGCATCCCAAACCCAGATAGTGTTGTCATGGTTTAAATTGGATAGGGACTTGCATTCCTTATTTGATACACCCTAGTCCTTTCTGCCCATAGCCATATTAAGAGGTGAGTTCATATATGAACCCATAATGAGTTTTCAAAACTTCAGGAGGTGGCAGTTGTATGTAGAGGTTATATTCCACCAGTGGATATCAAATATATCTACAGGAGCTCTTCCACCTTCTTTACTAGGTTCAAAAACATTAACCTCTTTTGTAGGAGAGGGATTGCTCTCCTCAACAGAGGAAGGAGTGGCCTCTTGGACAAGGTCACACTTCTCTTCCCTAGTGGGAGTTTTGTCCAAATTTGTGCTAGAAGTATTTGGAAGTTGTATGCAAGAGGGTTCCACCTTATATTCTACGATAAAGAATTCAGATAATTCCAAGGAGCCCCAATCATCACCAAGGAAGTAATTTGATTGAGAGAGAGTAGAAGACAAGGGAGACTTAGGCTCTTCTAATTTAGGTGGTTCATCTCTAACAACAATTACTCTGGGGATGACCTATATAGAGGGTATCAATGAGGAACATGCCATAGAATTAGCGGTTAAGGACGAGATACAATTCTTAAGAGCAGATATGACTAAAGCACAACCAATAGCCACTAGCTCTCAAAGGTGAACATCTTATGGATCCACTTTAATTGTAACCATCTGATTATTTGAAGAAAACTTTAAGGAATGATGTAAGGTAGAGGTCACAACAACTATAGTATGAATCCAAGGTACCCCCAAGAGAATATTGTATGGTAGTAGGCCAGGCATCACATAAAACAATGTAGGTAAGGTAATGGGACCTAGCTACAAAGGTAGTATTATTGTACCTAGAGCTTGGCGGTCAGCATTATCAAACTTGTGAATATACAAAGAAGAAGCCACTAAAGAAGATGAATCAACCTTAATCTTAGGTAATAGGTCAATACCCAAAACATTGAGAGAAAAATTGATGTCAATGAGGGTCTACCTAATATCGATATTATTAATATTAATTATAATAATCAAGGGATCTGCTTGCTTCTACACATTCGAAGGTGGGATTTCGTATGAATGGAACATAATATTCCAAAATCCGCTCGAATATGAGCGAATAATGCATTAACATCCATAGGCCTAGTGGAGGCATGCAAGAGAATATTTTTTTAAGCTTCTTGAAGCATCTCTTGGTAAACTATACTGGTTTGAAGAAAATTTCAAAGTGAGATCTTTGTCCGAGTAACACAAAGTTGCTCAACAAGATCATAATCACCTAGTGCTTTGATCGCAGGTTTAGGCACTAAAGGAAGGATTGGTTGAGAAGGTGGTAAAGAAGTAGGAACTTGAGTGGGTTTTGATGTAGGAATAGAAGGTTGTTGATCCAAGTTTTGTCTATTTATCCTTGTATTATATTTGTTCCCAACAACATTATAGGAAGTGGATTTTGTAGCTTTCACGAACCTCGAGTATAAGTCCAATGAATCACGACAACACAAGATCACATAGATAAAATAATTCTCCCTAGAAGATGATTCATTCAAAGTCACGTAAATCAGGGTCTTCATAGGGCTCAAAGGAGCCACAAAGACCACAACCACTTTTACCGACTTCTTTGATTGCATAGTTCATTTAGAAGATTTATAGGTAGAGGAGAGTGCTTCCAAGAAGCCACCTAGAGTGTCTTCCAACATATCAAAATATTCCTCAAAAAATGGATTGTCATATACCTGCAGCATCATGGAAATAGATCCAATGGGTTCACATCATGTTTTCCAAAATGTGATAGATTAGGGATTTGTTGGTCACGGGTCTCTTCGTTCTCGAGGGATCACTAGGGAATGAACTACCCTTATACACCTTATCATAAGAAAGTTAACAAAACAATAGATAAATACACTCAAATTATATTTTAGAGGAAAGCACTTCGAGTCCCGAGAGAGTGAAACTCTAAGATTTCCACCATAGATGTATGATTTTTTTTTGAAAAGATGCAAGAATAGTTTTAGGATGCCATCAGGATGTTCTATCATCTAAAAGATGCACTTGAGTCCTAAGCAGCAAAGGGCTCAGGAGCTCAAGCAAGTATAACTAGGTTTCACTTCCAATCTCAGACCTACGAGGTATTGAATTAAATAATTGAATAGAAAGTCAAAAGAGGAAACAAACATAAGAGAACTTGGACAGAGTTCACCTTCTACCAGATGTTTAGATCTTCGCTCCAAGCTTTGCTTCATAATATACACATAGAAGAACATGGGGAAAAGGTTGGGGTTGTATAGTTGTCTACCTCAATCAAACCCCCACTTTGGTGTTCCCACCTCCATGGATAGCTAGGCTGAAAATGAGTGCAAATGAAGTGAACAAAGCGTGTGGTGAAAGAAAAAACCACTTCAAGAGTAGAACCCACACCACGAAGTAGTAAACAAACAAGTAGGAAAGAAAAGTGAGTGAGTGAGAGAGAGAGTTTTACCCACAGGCCTAGACCCTCTCTGGATCACATGGATGCACCATTGATTTCTTGCTTGAGAGTTGTTGCTGCTGGAAGGACCCTAGTTTGGCATGGCTTCACTTGTGAGAGTGTTGCTATCAAATATGATGAGAAATCCAAGATGGAGTAAAATGGTAAGAGAGCTTGAATGAGTGAATTCCAACACCAAATGAGAAAATTTTATACATGCAAGGGCAT
This sequence comes from Sequoiadendron giganteum, assembly GCA_007115665.2. Taxonomy (NCBI): domain Eukaryota; kingdom Viridiplantae; phylum Streptophyta; class Pinopsida; order Cupressales; family Cupressaceae; genus Sequoiadendron; species Sequoiadendron giganteum. The sequence continues at coordinate 97,024,581 of CM021110.1, read as the reverse complement.
AAAAGAGTCCTTAAGTATGAAAAATAACTATTAGGACACGTGTTGAGAGAGTCAAGGTTCCAGATTCCCTAATTCAAACTCGGAAAACCATCTGGACGCTAGCGCGTCGCATAGATGTCTGAGCACCGTGCAGGCATCCAAAGTCTAGATTTTCAGGAAACATGTCATCAAGCTTTTTTTGTTCTTCCACAAGTCCGCATGGAGTCAAAATCATGAAATTCAAACTCATGTGATTTTTAACATTAATTCTCTAAGGTGTCATAAATTCTAGGCAAAAGTACAAAAATGTGGAATTACACTTAGGTGCAATTTTGTGACATTACAGTAGTAAGAAGGAAATATGTGAAGAATTTGATCTGGATAGTGATAGTAATGAAGAGGAAGAAAATTTTGTAAGGAATTTAAAAAGAGATACCAACAACTACATAGGAAATATATCTTTCAAATGTTTCAAGTGTGGAGAGGTTGGTCATTTTGTTTTTAAATGTCCCTTGAAATATTTTGAAAAGAGAAATAAAGAGCCTAGAAGAAATAAGGTTAAGAAGAGTCTCTACTCTATAAAATATTCATACTCTGCAAAATATGATGATTCCAATGGTCTAGATAATGAAGATGAAGTATTGTTCTTGGCTACTAAGAAAACTAAAGATAAAGCTAAACATCCAAGTATGGTATGTACTTAATTTCATACAAAAGATGAGGAGAATCCATGGGTAATTGACAGTGGTTGTTCAAATCACATGACAAGAGATAAGAGCAAGCTTATAAAACTTATGGAGTGGAATGGTGGCATAGTCAAGCTTGGTGATGATACTTCAGTGCAGATCTATGGAAAAGTTTATATCAATATTGATGGAAAGAGAATAATAGAATATTTTCTTTAGGTTAAAGGTCTCCAACACAATCTTCTTATTATGACTCAAATGTTTTGAAATGGATACAAAATTTTATTCAATAAAATTAAATGTGAAATCAGAAAAGAAAAGTTTGGTCAATTGGTTGTTGAAGGATCTAGGACAAGTTGTCGCATTGAACCAAAGGGAAACTAGGGGTTCCACCTTTTGAAAGATGGAATTGGACCTATTTCACACTTCAATTCATTATGAAACTAGATGCCTCAACCAAGTGACTGAATTAAGGAATGGCTGGTTGATTTCTTGGATAGTTGGATGGGGATTCACCATTAAATGAAGCTTAGAAAGGGATAAATGAAAACACCTATGAAAACTTACTATGAAACGTAGAAAATTGAAAGCATGAAACCAAACTGATAAATTGAATGTAATAGAAAAGTTCATGGATGAATGGAGATGCCAGGACAAGATCTACAAACTCTAAAAATTCCTAGTAGGGTTTGCACCAAGACTAATATGCCAGGTAGGGCATATGAGTCATACTCTAGGGTTTGTAGGGTAAAATATGGAATTCTTTTGTCAACTGTCAAGATCCGGTGAATGGTGATAAAAAAAATTCATGGGAACAATATTCTAGGTTGGGTGATTTAGTCCACCTATAGGTTTTTTGAATATTTTTTTGATTCCTCTGAACCTAGATTTGACACTATTGAATGATATTGAAAGTCTATATCAAGGACTAAATCTCAAGGTTGTGTGAATGAGTCTAGCTCACCTAAATCTGCAAAACACACATCACAAGAGAGAGAAAAATGTTGTTTTATTAGAGGATGGGGGTTTGCCTTGGTCAAACTCTATTTTGGTAATTAAACTTTGAAATAAAATTAAATAGCATGAAGGAATGATGAATGAACAAATGCAATATTGCAACTCACCAAACCCTTGAAATGAATGTTGAAACTTTTTATGAAATGGCTAGCATGAATGTGGATATTGACTCATGATTAAATGCTTGAAGATTTGTCTTGAATGCTTGCTTGAATAATGAAACCTACATCACAAATCTTAGCTGACAAACACACATGATGTGTAAAGACCTTGAAATGATGCTGGAATCTTGAATATTGCTCCAAATGCTTGATAACTTGCTCTTGAATGCTCTTGATCTCATTAACTTTCTAGGATACTTGAAAGATCCAAATATTAGATAAAAATTTCTAGGTGGAATAATGATTTTGAAACCTTATTTTTATAGGCGTCCTATCTAATTTATCATTTATTAGATCCCAAACGCCGAAATTTACAAAATTTGACTTAAAAACCTTGATTTCTTGCTCAAAACCTTAAAAAAGCCCCAAACAGGAGTAATATGTGAATAGTGGTGTATAGGTCTCACCTAGGGAGACTAATATGCCTAGGGTGGTGTATTAGTCCCACCCTAAGTTTTTGAGGTGAGAGAATGTCGAGGGGTTAGAATATTAAATACATTTTTTCAATTTGTTAAGTTTTAGTTGAAATGGGCCTTGGGATACATAATAAAGGGTCTTAGGGACCTATTAATGATGATTTTAAAGGACATGAATACAAGAGTACTAAAATAGGTCCAATCAAAGTGTGAAATTGTACTATCTCCATGAAGGGAGTATAATTTTTGACACTACATTTAGCCCCCACTTTAGTGAGGATGTCCTCACATCAAACTCACACTAAAGTAGACAAATACACATCAAGAGGGGTTCATGTGTACAAGTGGTAGTTAAATAGGATGAAAATGATCAAGAAGGATAGTCAAGCCCCCAAGATTAAGATCCTATGGAAAACCAACATAGGCACAAAAGAACACACATGTGAATGATGTATGAAGTAACAACAAGATATAAGTTGTAGTGTCAAAACCTCAGTCCTTTGACATTTTCGCAGTTGCTCAAGTCCTCCTTGTGGATTTTGGCTTAATGTTGCCCTGATTTAGTGTTGTAATATGGATAAAACATTCACATTAGGTCTTGGGCATTTTTGAGCTAATGGATTTCAATGGTGCCTTGCAAAAGTGTTGTGAAGTGTTATGACACACTTTCACACTTTTCTAGGGTTTTATCAATTATTTGAGCATAATAATTTTTTTTTTAATCATATTTAACATTGATCTTGCCTTATTTGGAGTGTTGTAAAGTGTTGTAACACACTTTCACATTCCTCTAGGTTTTTCATTAATAATTGGGATTTATTATGCTCTAATTGGTCCTATTTTTCATCCACAAGCCTCATTTATTGCATCTTTTTGAGGATAATCTTGACACCAGTCATTGAAAAATCATAATTCAAGTGTTCCTAGCTTGTGTGGCCTTGATTTAGTGTCTAGGAATCATTCACCACCTTGGGTGAATGAGTCACACCTAGATGTTTTTGGCCCTGATGCAAGTTTCAGACATTTCTAGATACTTTACATTTTGTGTCCCATACTTTATGTGTGATGGGACTCATTCACCACCTTGGGAGAATGAGTCTTGTGTGACCAAAATTCAAATTTAAATCAAATTTCTAATGATATTTTATTCTCCTAGATCTGATGTCGGATTATAGTGTTGTAATTTTAGGAATTCTTGCATAATTGAGTATACATACAAGGTTCTTTCACTCATTTTATCCTAAAAAGAAATCAAGTGATCCATTTAGAAAATTGAGTTAACAAGAGCATTCAAGTCATTCAAGGGAAAATTATCAAGCATTCAAGAGCACTCTTTAATAATCAATCATCATGTCAAAGACTTCATGCTTCATGTTTGTCATTGTGCTAACAATTGTGATGTAGAGTTCATGATTCAAGAAAGCATTGCATTCAAGATCTATCAACATCAAGCAAGAATCAAAGACCACATCCATTGTAGCCATTTCAAGCATGATTGCAACACATTATTTCTAGGGTTTCATGAGTTGCAACATTATATTTTGTTCATTCATCATTATCCTTCCATATTTTCTTTCATTTGAAGGTTTAATTACCAACAAGAGGTTTGACCAAGGAAAATCCCTATTCTTTAAACCCACAACATTTTTCCCTCTTCTTGTGTGTGATTTGCAGGTCTAGGTTGTAGATTTTTCAGGAAGCAAAGTTGGAGAAAAGTTGTAAAATCTTCAAAGTTTTCAAAGTTGTCATCAAACCTTAGAGAAGCATGGAGAAGACATGATACAGGTGGTATTTTGCATAATCGAATCCCTAAACAATTTAAAAAGAGCAGAGAAGGCCAAGAGACACATAATCTAGTTCAAAACTTCCAAAAAAGTAGAAGTGGACTAATTGGCGAATGAGTCCCACTGTATAGACATAATGAAGATTTTTATAGATTTGGACACCCTTTTGGCTGAAACTTGTTGCAGTGCATTTCCCAGAAACTAGAATAATTCAACCAACTTGGCGAATGAGTCCCATTCAGCTTCAATAGTAGATTTTTTAGTGTTCCACACCTCCACTCTACCTTCTTCAATCTTCTACGTGCACACTTTTAATCTCATATCTTTTTACTACATTTTGTTCATCTTCCTAGTTCATCTTGCATATAAAATTGTGTTTTGCAAGTCATTTTCTTTTCCAAGTTTACACTTGGTGGTGAACCCCTCATTTGAGATCATTCATCCCCTAGAACAATCCATTTTCCATATTTCAATCTCCTTTGCATTGAAATCTTAAGGGCTTGTTCTTAAGTGAATTGGTTTAAAATTGACCTTTCTCCTTTTATGTCCAAAACCCTAGAAGCGAAAGAGAGTCTCCCAATTTTAACCATTTCATTTTGGTGAACCTACATTTAGAGAATCATAATTATGATTTGGAGTGCATTTACATCCTATATTTAGCTTTCCTTAACATTGCATTAAGTCTTTTATTATTTAATTTGCATTATAGGGTTTCAATTTTTGAATTAGTGAAAAGCTCATTTAGCTTGCATTATAGCACTTATTTTCATTGAAAATAAGTAAAATTATGCATTTGCATCTCAGATTTCCATTAGAAAACATAAAGATCATTAAATTAAATTCAAAAACATTGGAAATTGTCAAAAAAATCAATACCTGGACTCATTCACCACCTTGGGTGAATCAATCCCCTTGCATATTTTCCCTACATTTTTTGGCATTTTTAGTTCATTTTTTGAGTCTCTGTTTGTTGTTGTTACCTTTCTATTCCCTCTTGCAAACTTTTTATTTCATTCAAATCATTGCATCTAGCTTAATTTCATCTTGTGCATTGCTTACAAACTAAAATTGCATTTACAACATTGTTGCATAACTTAGAATCTAAAATTTGCATAATGGATATGTGCTTTAGAAAAATATGGATGTCATTAAAGTCCTTAGTGTGTATATCAATTTATTCCTTTGGAAATGACCCTAACAAAATTGAACTCACTCATTCTCATTCAACTCCTAATGCATGTCCTCCTCATGATGTTGACATCATTGGAGAAGATGATGACAACATGAATAGGTTCCTCAATGATTGTCTTGATAACCTTGAAGCTAATGCATCATTTTACCCATCCATGAAACAATCAAACCTCCCAAGTCCCCACCATACCACCTCTTGAGATGTTTGGTTACTTACATCCTGAAACAAAAGTTGAACCTATGTTCCCTACAAGAAGTGAACCTAGTTCCTCAAGAGGTAAGAAAAACTCAACCATTTTATGCTAAGTAACAAACACTACCATCAATCATCAAGAAATGTATGGAAAAGGCTTCACAATCTTGAGAAAACAAGGATTTGACACAACAAGTGAACATGAAATTCATCAGTTCTCTTAAAACAAACACCTTATGATGAAACTACAAAGGGGATAGGATATCAAGCTCCCCCTTGCACCATACATGTTCCCAAATAATATATAAGGTTTTGTAGCAATGGAACAGTTATCTTAGATCGCCATCCTAATATGAATATTATTCTTCCTAAAGAAAATCCAATGATTCATAATAATGAAAAGGATGATAGGATCTCCCTAGGTCCTCTCCCTCAACCTTCAACTAGAGAAGTTGGTGATTCTATTTAGCAAGCGCAAAAGACCTTACAAGTTACAAAATCTACAACCTCCCTGTCCGTCACCCGAAAGTGAATGAAAGCTACAATTTCTTTTGAACAAAGAATTAATTTAACATTTACACCTCTGAATAGATTATTCTTCTATCCCAAGGATGCAAAGGTCCCACATTGTTCATATCATCGAATTCTCAGACACAGTATCGATGAGTTTCGTGCATTCTAATTAATATTAAAAAGTGTTCACTTTGATGGCAACAAATGCCATTGTTTGATTGCCTAGCCTTATTTCTCCCTCCTCTATCATGTAATAGTTGTAGAAAATCCTCTTCTCACTATTAAATGACCTTTCCCATCACCTACCTTGGCTCATTCTTGCTTTAGTTGGGGCAAGAATTTGATAGCTTTGTCCCTAGTAATGCATTTTTTGTTATCCCTTAAGTTTATCATTCACCTTTTGCTTATACAAATTTATATTGGGAGGCTGATGAATTTCTCATAGGTTGACTCACATTTTCCTTACTAGTCTTTTCATCATTTCTCTTTCATTTTTTTATTTTTCCTTTATGTGATTCCATGTACATGATGTGATCCCCCGTGGCGTTCACTGTCCTCTATCTTTGTGACATTCCTCTATTTGTACCTACATTCCTCTCTATGTCATGCCTTTTCATCTCATCTTTATCATTTTCTTGTGTTTTCATTTTAGGGATGATGCAAGGCATGAAGACATTCATGTCTCCTTCTTGTTTACCCAAAAGGCTTTCATTTTATTTTTCCTTTTCATTTCATCTGTATCTTTTTCTTGTGTTTTCCTTTTGGGGATGATGCAAGGCATTGAGAGATTCATGTCTCCTTTATGTTGACCCGAAAGACTTTCATTTTCTTTTTCCTTTTTCATTTCATCTATAAGCAAGTGCATGGAAATGGGTAGCAATTTTGTGGAAAACTTACATTTTCATCTCGAAATAGAAAAAACGTGAATGCGTTATAGTAAAACGCGCTCACGTTATGGCTTGGTAATGACCGAGCCTAGGCCCGGTCATTACCGAGCCAACGTGGGTGTTTTAAAATGCGAGCGTGTTATGGTTTAAATTTAAAAAAATGTGCACATTTTGAGTTCAAAAATGCGCTCATTTTTTGAAATAAAAAAAACATTTCCAAAACGCGAGTGCGCTATAACGCGCTCACGTTTTGGTCTACATTGAAAATATTTTCTTCTCTTTTTCTTGTCTCTTTCTTCTTGTTATCTTTTAGGAAAACTATATACATGAAATAAACATTTAATTTGACATTTATATATGGACATTTACTTTCTTATACTTTAAGTTATATTTCATGTATATACTTCTAGGATGTTTGAGAGTGGTTTCAGATCTCTAGGAGTTATAATGAAAATTCTAGTATTTGGAAGATCTTTAAAATTTTAGATTTAGTCAAATTTCAGTAATCAGCATGTCAAATTTCAGTAATCAAGAGGTTAGATTTTAGTAGTCAACAAGTTCTATCATCTTTCTCTCTCACTCTCTCCTTCTCTCTACTCTTTATCTCTCCACACCCTCTCTCTCTCCCTTCCTCCCTCTCTCCCTTCTCTCTCTTCTAGTTTTTCGAAGATCTCATAAATTTCAAACTTAGTCAAATTTCAATAATCAAGAGGTCAAATTTCAGTAATTAGAAAATTGTATTATTTCTCTCTCTATCTCACTCATTTTTATCCCTTACACTCTAGACCTCTCTCTCGCTATCTCTATCCCCTTTTCTGACTCTCTCTCTCCCTTGATCTCAAGAAATCTCTCTCTCTCTCTGTCTCTATCTCCTTTTCCCTCTAATTCTCTCTACCTCACTTATCTCTCCCTCTCCCACCTTCCCTCTCTACTTGTCTCTATCTCCCTCCCCCCCTCTCTCTCTACCTACCTACCTCTCCCTCCATCATGCCCTGCCACTATCTCTATTTCTCTCTAGCTAACATCTGTCTCACCTCCATCTCTCTCCCTCCATACTTCTCTCTCCCTCTCTTCTTCCCTATCTACTCTCTATCTCCCATCCCTCTTTACCTACTTATACATCCATCAAACCTTACCACTCTCTCTACACCTCTCCCTCCCTCCCTCATTCCCTCTCTAATTCTCTCTATCTCACCTCTCTCTCTACCTCTCCTTCCATCTCTACTTATCTTTATCTCCTCTCTCCTTCTCTCCACCTACCTCTCCTTCAAACACTCTTTATTTCTCTCTATCTCACCTCTCTCTCCCTCACTACATCTCTCTCCCTCTCTCCCTCCCTCTCTACATATATATATCCCCTCTCCCTCTCTACCTAGCTCTCCATCCATCACAACCTACCACTCTCTCTCCATTACTCTCTATCTAACCTCCCCCTCTCTCCATCCATACCTCTCCCTCTCCTTCCCTCTCTACTCTCTACCTCCCTAATCCTTCTCTACCTACTTCTCCATCCATCACTCCCTAACATTCTCTCTACACCTCTCTATATTGCTTCTCTCCCTCCCTCCCTCATTCCCTCTCTACTCTCTCTCTACCTCTCCTTCCGTCTCTAATTATCTTTATCTCCCCTATCCCTCTCTCTCTCTCACTAGATGTCTCCCTCCCTACCTTTCCCCTATCTAATCTCTATCTCTCCTCTCCCTCATCTACCTCTCTCTCTCACTCCTCTCCTTACCCTCTTTCTCTCTCACTCTCTCCTCTTTATCTCACCATTCTCTCTTTCCCTCTTTGTAACTCTCAACTTCTCTATATGTCACCATTCTCTCTCTACATATATTTATCTCACCTATCCCTCTTTACCTCTCCCTTCCTCCCCTCTCTCACCTAACCTCCCTCCTTCCCTCTATCTCTATCTCTCTCTACTTCTCTCTATCTCACCTATCCCTCTCTAGCTGCATATCCCTCCATCACTCCCCACCACACTCTCTCTATTGCTCTCTATCTCACCTCTCTCTCACCTCCCTATCTCCCCCTCCATACCTCTCCCTCTACTTCTCTTTACTCTCTATCTCCCTAATACCTCTCTACCTACCTCTCAATCCATCACTCCCCACCACTCTCTCTATACCTCTCTATATCGATTCTCTCCCTCCCTTATTCTCTCTCTAATTATCTAGGTTATCTCCCCTAGCCCTCTCTCTCTCTCTCACTAGATATCTCTCTCCATACCTTTTCCCCTATCTACTCTCTATCTCTCCTCTCCCTCCCTCTACATCTCTCTCTCACTCTCTCTCACTCCTCCTTCACCCTCTTTCTCTCTCAGTCTCTCCTCTCTATCTCACCATTCTCTCTTTCCATCTCTATAACTCTCTCCTTCTCTATATGTCACCATTCTCTCTCTACTTATCTTTATCTCACATATCCCTCTTTACCTCTCCCTTCCTCCCCTCTATTGCCCATCCTCCCTCCTTCCCTCTATCCCTATCTCTCTCTACTTCTCTCTATCTCACCTATCCCTCTCTACCTGCATATCCCTCTATCACTCCCTACCAAACTATCTTTATTTCTCTCTACCTCACCTCTCTCTCACCTCCCTCTCTCTCCCTCCATCTATACTTCCTTATCTACTCTTTATCTCTCATGTATCTCTACCTATCCTTCCCTCTCTACTTATCTTTATCTCCTCTTTCCCACCCAACCTCTCTCTCCCTCCCCAATCCCTCCCTCCCCAATCCCTCCCTACCCAATCCCTCCCTACCCCTATTTCTCTCTCCCCCTATGAGGGTTGAGAGTGTCAAGTTTAGTGTTTAAGGTATAGGGTTGAGGTTATAGGGTTAATTGTATAGGGAATAAGGTTTAGGGTTTAGGATATTAGGTATAAAGTTGAGGGTATATGGTATAGGGATGATGGATGAGGGTTTAGGGTTTAAGTTATAGGGTTAAGGGTATAAGGTTACGTGTATAGGGTATATGGATTATGGTTTAGGATATTGGGTATATAGTTGAGGGTATTGGGTTGAGGATATTAGGTTTAGGGTTGATTTTTTAGGTTTTAGGATTTATGTACAAGTTTAATGGTTGAGGTTTGAGGTATAATGTTCAGGGTTAAGGGTATAAGGTTAAGTGTATAGGGTATAGGGATTAGGGTTTAGGTTGTAGGGTTAAGGCTATAAGGTATAGGGTTAAGACTTGAGATTGTAGGGTTTTCTGTTTAAGTATAGGGTTGAGGGATAATGTTTATGGTTTAGGGTATAAGGTTGAGGATGTAGGGTAAAGAGATGAGGCTTGAGGGTTGAGGGATAGTGTTCAAGGTTGAGGGTATAGGGATAAGTGTATAGGGTATAGGGATTAGGGTTTAGAATAATGGGTACAGGGTTGAGGGATTAGGGTTTAGAATAATGGGTATAGGGTTAGGGTATTGGGTTTCAGATTGAGGTTTAGGGTTTAGGGTTTAGTGTAAAAGGTTGAATGTAGGGTTTAGGGTTTACGTATAGGGTTGGGGGATGATGTTCAAGGCTTAGGTTATAAGGTTGAGCGTATAGGGTATAAGGATGAGGGTTGAACGTGTAGGGTTGAGGTATAGTGTTCAAAGTTGGGGGTTTAGGGTTAATTGTATAGAGTATAGGGATTAGGGATTAGAATATTCAGTATAGGGTTGAGGGTATTGGGTTTAGGGTTGAGGGTATAAGGTTTAGGGTACAAGGTTTAATGTAGGATTTAGTGTTCAATTATAGGGTTCAGGGTTCAAGGATAATGTTTAGTGTTTAGGGTATAGGGTATAGGGATGAGAATTTAGAGTGTAGGGTTTACGGTTTAAGGTATAGGGTTGAAGGTATAAGGTTAAGTTTATAGGGTATAGGGATTAGGGTTTAGGATATTAGGTATAGAGTTGATGGAATTGGGTTGAAGGTTTAAGGTTAAGTTTATAGGGTATAGGGATTAGGGTTTAGGGGAGATAAAGAGACCTGAGACGGTGAAATTAGCAACTATATTGCCAATTTCACCGAATTAGCAAGCTAGTGGACCCACTAGCTTGCCAATTCGGTGAAATTGGCAACCTAACTTTCCCTGTTTGAAAAAATGGGTCCAAGAAATGGAGTCTCTCGGTGATTTACATCATCGAGAGACCCGATTTCTTGGACCCATTTTTTCAAACAGGCCACTACATTTCCAATTTCACTAAATTGGCAAGCTAGTGGGTGAGAGACCCCATTTCTTGGACCCATTTTTTCAAACAGGCCACTACATTTTTAATTTCACTAAATTGGCAAGCTACTGGGCCCACTAGCTTGCCAATTTGGTCAAATTAGCAACCTAACTTGTCCTATTTGAAAAATGGGTCCAAGAAACGGGGTCTCTTGATGATGTAAATCACTTGGAGACCCCATTTCTTAGACCTATTTTTTTTCAAACAGGCCACTACATTTCCAATTTCATTGAATTAGCAAGCTAGTGGGCCCACTAGCTTGGCAATTCGGTGAAATTGGCGACCTAACTTGCATGTTTGAAAAAATGGGTCCGAGAAATGGGGTCTCTCAGTGATGTAAATCACTAGGAGACCCCATTTCTTGGACCCATTTTTCAAATAGGCCACTACATTGCAAATTTCACTAAATTAGCAAGCTGGTGGGCCCACTAGCTTGGCAATTTAGTGAAATTGGTAGCCTAACTTACTTATTTGAAAAAATGGGTCCAAGAAATGGGGTCTCTCGATGATGTAAATCACCAAGAGACCCAATTTCTTGGACCCATTTTTTCAAACAAGCCACTACATTTCCAATTTCACTAAATTGGCAAGCTAGTGGGCCCATTAGCTTTCCAATTTGGTGAAATTGGCAACCTAACTTGTCTTGTTTAAAAAAATGGGGTCTCTCGGTGATTTACATCATCAAGAAACCCCATTTCTTGGACCCATTTTTTCAAACAGGCCACTACATTGCCAATTTCACTGAATTGGAAAGCTAGTGGGCCAACTAGCTTGGCAATTCAGTGAAATTAGCAACCTAACTTGCCTGTTTGAAAAAATGGTTCCAAGACATGGGGTCTCTCGGTGATTCAAGTAGGCAAGTTAGGTTGTCAATTTCACCAAATTGGAAAGCTAGTGGGCCCACTAGCTTGCCAATTTAGTGAAAATTTTGTCAACCCTAATCCCTCAACCCCTATACCCTCTTAATCCTTGAACCCTCAACCCTTAAACCATAATCCCTCAACCCCTATACCTTCTTAATCCCTCAAACCTCAACCCTAAACCATTAAACCCTAATCCCTCAACCCCTATACCCTCTTAATCCCTCAACCCTAAACCCTCAACCCTCAACCCTCAACCCTCAACCCCTATACCCTCTTAATCTATCAACTCTCAACCCTCAACCTTAAATAATAATCCCTCAACCCCTAAACCCTCTTTATCTGTCAACCCTTAAAATCTAATCCCTCAACCCCTAAACCCTCATAGTCCGTCAACCCTCAACCCTCAACCCTCAACCCTCAACCATCAAGCCTCAACCCTTAGCCCGTAATCCCTCAACCCCTATACCTTCTTAAGAGAGGGAGAGGAGGTAGTAGGGAGAGACTTGGGATTGTAGGTTTTCCATTTAAGTATAGGGTTGAGGGTAGAAGGTATACAATTAACCCTACACCCCCAACCTTGAACACTATACCTCAAACCTACATGTTCAACCCTCATCCTTATAGCCTATGCGCTCAACCTTATAACCTAAGCCTTGAACATCATCCCCCAACCCTATACTTAAACCCTAAACCCTACATTCAACCTTGTACACTAAACCCTAAACCCTATACCTCAATCTGAAACCCAATACCCTCAACCCTATACCCATTATTCTAAACCCTAATCCCTATACCCTATACCCTCAACCCTATACCCATTATTCTAAACCATAATCCCCATACCCTATACACTTAGCCCTATACCCTCAACCTTGAACACTATCCCTCAACCCTCAAGCCTCATCTCTTTACCCTACATCCTCAACCTTATACCCTAAACCATAAACATTATCCCTCAACCCTATACTTAAACAGAAAGTGCTACAATCTCAAGTCTTAACCCTATACCTTATACCCTTAACCCTACAACCTAAACCCTAATCCCTATACCCTATACCCTATACACTTAACCTCATACCCTTAACCCTAAACATTATACCTCAACCCTCAACCCTTAAACTTGTACATAAATCCTATAACCTAAACCATCAACCCTAAACCTAATATCCTCAACCCAATACCCTCAACTATATACCCAATATCGTAAACCATAATCCATATACCCTATACACTTAACCTTATACGATCAACCCTCAACCCTCAACCCTATACCTTAAACCCTAAACCCTCATCCATCATCCCTATACCATATACCCTCAACTTTATACCTAATATCCTAAACCCTAGACCTTATTCCCTATACAATTAACCCTCTAACCTCAACCCTATACCTTAAACACTAAACCTTACACTCTTAACCCTCATAGGGGGAGAGAGAAATAGGGGGAGGGAGGGATTGGGGAGAGAGAGAGAGGTTGGGAAGGAAAGAGGAGATAATGATAAGTAGAGAGGGAAGGAGAGGTAGAGATACATGAGAGATAAAGAGTAGATAAGGAAGTATAGATGGATGGAGAGGTATGGAGGGAGAGATAGGGAGGTGAGAGATAGGTGAGATAGAGAGAAATAAAGAGATTTTGGTAGGGAGTGATAGAGGGATATGTAGGTAGAGAGGGATAGGTGAGATAGAGAGAAGTAGAGAGAGATAGAGATAGAGGGAAAGAGGGAGGGTGGGTGAGAGAGGTGAGTAAGGGAGAGGTAAAGAGGGATATGTGAGATAAAGATGAGTAGAGAGATAATGGTGACATATAGAGAAGGAGAGAGTTATAGAGAGGGAAAGAGAGAATGGTGAGATAGAGAGGAGAGAGTGAGAGAGGAGGGTGAGGGAGGAGTGATAGAGAGTGAGAGAGAGAGGTATAGGGAGGGAGAGGAGACATAGAGAGTAGATAGGGGAAAATTTAAGTAGAGAGATATCTAGTGAGAGAGAGAGGGCTAGGGGAGATAAAGATAACTAGAGAAAGACAAAGAGATAGAGAGAAGTAGAGAGAGAATAAGGGAAGGAGAGAATCGATATAGAGAGGTATAGAGAGAGTGGTGGGGAGTGATGGATGGAGAGGTAGGTAGAGAGGTATTAGGGAGATAGAGGGTAGAGAGGGAAGTAGAGGGAGAGGTATGGAGGGGGAGAGAGGGAGGTGAGAGAGAGGTGAGATAGAGAGAAATAGAGAGAGTGTGGTAGGGAGTGATGGAGGGATATGCAGCTAGATAGGGATAGGTGAGATAGAGATAGAGGGAAAGAGGGAGGGTGGGTGAGAGAGGGGAGAAAGGGAGAGGTAAAGAGGAATAGGTGAGATAAAGATATGTAGAGAGAGAATGGTGACATATAGAGAAGTGGAGAGTTACAAAGAGGGAAAGAGAGAATGGTGAGATAAAGAGGAGAGAGAAAGAGGGTAAGGGAGGAGTGAGAGAGAGTGAGAGAGAGAGGTAGAGGGAGGGAGAGGAGAGATAAAGAGTAGATAGGGGAAAAGGTAGGGAGGGAGACATCTAGTGAGAGAGAGAGAGGGATAGGGAAGATAAAGATAATTAGAGAGGGAAGGAGAGGTAGAGAGAGAGTAGAGAGGGAATGAGGGAGGGAGGGAGAGAAGCAATATAGAGAGGTGTAGAGAGAATGTTAGGGAGTGATGGATGGAGAAGTAGGTAGAGAAGGATTAGGGAGGTAGAGAGTAGAGAGGGAAGGAGAGGGAGAGGTATGGATGGAGAGAGTGGGAGGTTAGATAGAGAGTAATGGAGAGAGAGTGGTAGGTTGTGATGGATGGAGAGCTAGGTAGAGAGGGAGAGGGGATATATATATGTAGAGAGGGAGGGAGAGAGGGAGAGAGATGTAGTGAGGGAGAGAGAGGTGAGATAGAGAGAAATAAAGAGTGTTTGAAGGAGAGGTAGGTAGAGAGATGGAGAGAGGAGATAAAGATAAGTAGAGATGGAAGGAGAGGTAGAGAGAGAGGTGAGATAGAGAGAAGTAGAGAGGGAATGAGGGAGGGAGGGAGAGAGGTGTAGAGAGAGTGGTAAGGTTTTATGGATGTAGAGGTAGGTAAAGAGAGATGGGAGATAAAGAGTAGATAGGGAAGAAGAGAGGGAGAGAGAAGTATGGAGGGAGAGAGAGGGAGGTGAGAGAGAGGTTAGCTAGAGAGAAATAGAGAGAGTGGTAGGGCATGATGGAGGGAGAGGTAGGTAGGTAGAGAGAGAGAGAGAGGGGGGAGGGAGATAGAGAAAGTAGAGAGGGAAGGTGGGAGAGAGGGAGAGATAAGTGAGGTAGAGAGAATTAGAGGGAAAAGGAGAGAGAGATAGAGAGATTTCTTGAGATCAAGGGAGAGAGAGAGTCAGAAAAAGGGATAGAGATAGTGAGAGAGAGGTCTAGAGTGTAAGGGATAAAAATGAGTGAGATAGAGAGAAATAATACAATTTTCTGATTACTGAAATTTGACCTCCTGATTATTGATATTTGACTAAGTTTGAAATTTGTGAGATCTTCCAAAAAGTCGAAGAGAGAGAGGGGAGAGGGAGGAAGGGAGAGAGAGAGGGAGTGGAGACATAAAGAGTAGAGAGAAGGAGAGAGTGAGAGAGAAAGATGATAGAACTTTTTGACTACTAAAATATGACCTCCTGATTACTGAAATTTGACATGTTGATTACTGAAATTTGACTAAGTCTGAAATTTTAAAGATCTTCCAAAAACTAGAATTTGCATTATAACTCCTAGAGATTTGAAACCACTTTCAAATATCCTGGAAGTATATACATGAAATATAACTTAAAGTATAAGAGAGTAAATCTCCATATATAAATGTCAACTTATACTTGAATGTTTATTTCATGTATATAGTTTCCCTAAAAGATAAAAAGAGGAAAGAGATAAGAAAAAGAGAAGAAAAAAATTGAATGTAGACCAAAACGTGAGCACGTTATAATGCACTCGCATTTTGTCAATGCATTCACAAAACGCAAAAAATGCATTCACAAAACACGTCAAAACTAAGATATAACGCGAGCGCGTTATAACGCTCTCGTGTTATATCTTGATTTGGGAATTCCTGAACCTTGGGCTTGGAGGGCATTCCCAATGACCAGAGACGTTTTTTTCAAAAATCTTCCATATTTCACATAATCGAGTTCGTGCTCATCGTCAGGATTGCATGTGGTTCAATATCAAAGAAATCAAGCACATGGGTAATGTTGGGTTCATTCTTAGCTATCCAATGATGTAATTTTTTTCACTTTCTGAAAATATTAAGCCTTTCATCCAAAATTTATTTTATTTGTATGTCTTTTTTTGCCAAAAACTAGTGTTTGGTAATTTTTTCGTTATAGATTAACGGTTAATCAATTTTTCAAATAAATTGTTTTTTTAGAAACTAGACTCCATTCTACAAATTTTAAAAAATAAATAAAAATAAATTCAATTAGTTTCCAAAATTTGTAGGGGTAGCACAGCCAGAATTCTACTTTTTAGGAAATGTCCACTTCAAAAATTAGTTAAAAATTAAATATTCATTAAAAAATTATCAGAAAAATTGTGCATCAACTACATACTGTTAACTAACTTCTGGCTATTGTGATTTTAAAAATACTAAAAAAATTTCACAGTACGAGGGTCGTACAAGAGTTGCTATGCTATGTTTTTCTGAGAAAAACAACAAAAATTTGTGTATGACCCTCATTTGAATCCCTTAATGTCAACCATTTTCAAAATAAATTAGTAGTTTAGAAAGTAGACTCAGAGAACTTGAATCCTTCTTTTTGTTCCATCTCAAAATTATGAGTGTAAGTATCCTCAATTTCACGTCCAAGGTCAGTATTTCCTGATTTCAGAAAAAGCTATCCACTTAAGTCCCCCTTTTGGGAACCATCTTGGTGCACTTACCCCTATATATTTTTCTTCTGTTCTCCTTTTGGGGATGATGCAAGGCATCGAGACACCCTATGCCTTTTCCATGTTGACCCAAAAATAATTATTTGTGTTAGATCTCTTTGTGTCATTCTTCAAGTTCTATGAGTATTTGGGGGATGATGAGAGTTTTGATCACTCTAAAAATATTGCAGAAAAGAACATATTGACCCCAAATCCATAGATCCTATATGTGTTTGTTGTTTTCATTTTGGGGGAAACCCCTCTCCTTTCTGTTTCTCTCACTTGACATAGCCTTAATCAGAAACATATGACTTGGCATAGGGATTTCCAAGTTAGCTCTCATTTATTTCTTCTTGTTTGCATTTCTCATTTGATACTTTAAAGTAATTTCTCATAGTATGGTTTTTAGCAATTTTTTTAAAGTGGGGGCATACATTGGCATTATTCTTTCACATTATCCTTTTCATGGTTCTTAGTGTAACCTTCTTGCTTTATACAATGCATTTGTCACTTTTTGGATGACATTGGGTGTAATTTACTTCATGAGTGTGATCTCTCCTAGCATACTACATTCCTCTTAGTGGCTTAATGTGACACATTGCATCCAATAAGTTGCAAATTTTATATTCTTTGATTGGTCCTCTCTTGGAGACATTAGGCATAATGTTCCCTAAGTTAAAGACCTCACATGAGCTAGGAAAGACTCCTTTGAACATTTCCTATTTCTACATTTGGCATTTGTAATTATATGGCCACCTTGCATAACACAACTTGAATTCTTGTAGATCCATTATGTTTTTTCATTAGCTCCAAGCATACAAAGTTTTTCTTGTCTCGTGAAGCTCAAAAAAATCATTTTTGTGGCACCTTATTAAAGTTATCAAGAGGTATAACTTTTCTATGGTTGAGCAGGAATCCCAATCCGAGGAATGACTTTCCCCATAGCCACTTGCATGTGTGTGTGAGTACATACCAGCCATGAGTGTATTTTTCTCACCTTTTTTGGCATCTCACCTGATGGATAGCTAGGAGTTTCATCACCTCATAGTGGGTATGCATTTTTCAAAAAAAAAAACCTAGATCTGATCCACATCGTGATGGAAAAATGGTTGAAGCTTGATCCATATCTCTTTTATTTATTCTCTTTTTCATCTTTGATATTGTATGATTAGCTTTTCGATGTTCTTTATATCATTTTCATGTGTGTTCCTTTATTCTCATGTTAGTTTGCTAGGGGATCTTGATCCTGGGGGCTTGATCATCCCTCTTGATCATTTTTGTCTCATCTTGCTAGCATTGGTATATTGGAACCCCTCTTGATACATGTTTGTCTACTTTAGTGTGAGTTTGAAGAAAGGTCCTCCTCACACTAAAGTGGGGGCTAAATGTAGTGTCAAAAAATTGATCTTTTGACATTTTCACACTCGTTTAGGTCCTTGTGGATTTTGGCTTAATGTTTCCCTAATTTAGTGTTGTAATGTGGATAACACATTCACATTAGGTCTTGGGACTTTTTGAACTAATGGATTTCAATGGTGCCTAGCAAAAGTGTTGTGAAGTGTTGTGACACACTTTCACACTTTTCTAGGGTTTTATCAATTAATTGAGCATAATCAAAATTAATATTTCCTTATTTGGAGGTGTGTCTCACACTTTCACATTCCTCTAGGATTGTCATTAATAATTGGGATTTATTATGCTTTCATTGGCCCTATTTTGCATCCACAAGCCTCATTTATTGCATCTTTTCAATGATAATCCCAACAAAAATCATTGACCAATAATAATTCGGGTCTTTCTAGCTTGTGTGGACCAAATTTAGTGTTTAGGACTCATTCGCCACCTTGGGTGAATGAGTCCCACCTAGGTATTTTTGGCCCCAATGCATATTTCACACATTTCTAGACACTTTTTAGTTTTGGTCCCATACATTATGTGTGATGTGTTTCACGTATTGATGACTATGGTGGTTTTGTCATTAATGTTTTCATTGATGTCAACACATTTCAAGTTGTTGCAGAGAGAGAAATCAAGTGATTGAAGGTGGTACATGTATGGTTGAGATACTATTGAGATGTTGAGAGTACATGGAGCTATCTTTATTGTGTTGCATGTGTGTCATGTGAATATGTGTAAAGTTAATAATCAACACACAACCAATGAGACGTATTGCAATAGAGAATTGAATCACAAAATTAATCGAACTCAAAACACAATGAATCCCTAAAGTCATTCCATTGTTTCCTATCTCTAAGGATTCCATGAATCATAATGGCTCTTAGATTTTTCTTTGCACTATGAATTTTTAGAATGACAACCTAGAGAATGGATGTTGTAAAGATGCAAGAATCCTAGTTCCTCAATGATTTGATAAGCTATGTGATTTTCTACTAATGATAATGGTGATATGATAATGGATATGATGCTAAAGACTATGATGCCAATGTTGTAGAATACTATTATGACAATGGAAATGTAACTAATAAACTAAGCCACGATTCTAACTTAATATGAAAATGCTATGATCAATATCCTAAATGCTTCAAATGCTCTAAATGCTCAAATTCTCTTAAATCATTTTTTTAGAGTAAGTTTTATCCAAGATGTGTTATGAAAAGATGGAGAATGATGTTGTATTTTTAGGATTTCCAAGGCATATTATGATGTGGCAGCAACCAATGGTCAAGAATTCAGCTGTAAATATGAAGGGTGGAGGATGGAGAAGTTAGAGAGAATCATGGAGATGGTTCCCTTTAAAAGAGAGCTTTTCCAAGTGTTTAGAAGAATCAATGAAATGGAGGAGCCAATTTTCCAAGGTTGTTCAAAAATTGATTGAGGATAATTCCATTTTTAAAATTAGAGCTATTTAAATTCATGAGACACTTGATGATGTGGATTATGAGGTGGAAGGAGGTTAGATATTTATGAAGAAATGTGACAAAATTGAATTTAGAAATTCAATTTTAATCAGAGGGAATTAATCAAATAAAACAATTTTTTTATATTTGTTTATTTAATTAAATCATGAAGATAATGATTTGAGATAGGAATAAATGAGAAAGTGAACTACATAAACAAATCTTTCAATTTATTTATAAGTAGACGAATTAATATCTATTAATTAAATAACTAGTATTTAATTAATTGATTATCTTGACAGATTTTAGGTGTATACAACATGTGTGCTGATATGATGAGTTATCAAGTGCTTTTGAGAAAATTAATAAATAGTGAAGACAAAGTTGTGTGTGTTCTGAATATGAACTAGTATTGTTCTCTTCATTTCTTCTATGTTGATCCTATTCTTGTACATATCTGTAGTTTTTTTCATGGGCATGTCTTTGAGTAATATATCCTAAGTTATATCTTTTGGGTTGATGAAGAGTGACAGTGGTGCTCACTGGTTTGTGAACTGGTCTGACAGAGTTGTTTATCTATGGACTAGGATAAAAAAAATTTATCTATAGTCCTCTGATGGTTTGTCTCAGATCTTGTGGATCCTAAATAATAATTATAATGGTGTTATGTATGTTGTGTAAAATGTGCTCATGGTTTGGTACTTCGAAAGGTGTATTCCGAAGTTACTATGTGTCCCTGCAAGGTCCAATTAGACTGATGGAAAGTTTTTTGTGTATGGAAGTTGTTATATTTGTTGCACATGAATCTGAATGTATCTAAGAGGTGTTCTAATTTCTGGTGAAGTGTGTTTAGTGGTCCATGTGTTATCATCTTGTTGTAAATGTGAGTGCTTCAATGTTCATTGGTGTTTTCATTAGGTTTGGCCGACCTGGTGTCTACACGTTACATCAAGAATAAGTATCAATTAAGGAAGTGTGTGATTGATCCAAGATTTTTTTTGGGTCCTTATTAAGTATTAATTTCTTCCACTCTCATTCTTATCCACCATGGGAATGTTGAGTTGCCAACCTAATTTGAATTTGTAAAATTTAGAATGTATAATCGACCTTGGAGAAAGTTTCTAAGGTTGAAGTTGGCATAAATACAAGTTAAGATGTTGTGAATTAGGAGACACAAGTGTGACAAGTGTGAAACAAGTGTGTGAAAGTGAATCAAGGCAACAATACTTCAATGTGTTAGACTCCTAAAAGTATTGAGCCAATGGTTTCTGTGATTCTTTGATCAAGGTTGCGAATGTGTGAAATTTTTTGTGGTGGATTTTTTTGTTATCTTTCTCTATCTATAGGAATTGAGCCTCCTTTTGGATAGTGATTCCTATTTGTAGGTAGTGAGCCTTGAATCTAGATAGCGATTCCTTTCTGGGTAGTGAGCCCTCTAGTAGTAAGCCTTTGTATCCGTTTTGCATTACTATTATATTGTGAGTTAATCCTCACTATGGTTTTTCCCTCATTGGGTTTTCCATGTAAATCTGGTGTCTCTGCTATTTTCTTTTTGTTATCTACATTTCATGTTTATATTTAATAACAAATTAAATTGAATATGGAATTGATTAAGTTCAAAAGTGAATGTAATTAGATACAACTGATTCAACCCCCCATCTTAGTTGTCTTGTGTAATTAAAAAATTGGTATCAGATCTTTGGTTCCTCAGAGAAGAGCTTAACCACTTGAGGTAGATCTAATGGCACAAAAATTGTCAATCCTTGTGTTTGATGGAGCTGACTATAGTAACTAGAAAGTGTAGATGAGAGGTTACCTAATTTCTCTTGGTTTCAAGACATGGAAAGTTGTTTAGGCAAAATATGTTGAGAAGGCTAGTGGTCCTTCTTTTACATATGATATTTCTGCCTATGAGGAAAATGAAAAAGCAAGGTATGCAATCTATAGTGCTTTATCTAAGTCCGAGTGGAAAAAAATCATTTCATTAGGCATTGCTTATGAAGTATGGGAAAAGTTGAAAGATATCTATGAAGAAAATGATAGAGTCAAATTATCTAAGAAGCTAACAAAAAATCATAGATATGAGAACTTGAAAATGGAAGAAGGTGAAGACAATGCAAGCTACTTTCAAAGGGATGATATTGCAACAAATGAAGTCAAAACTCAAGGTGGTACTCTGATAGATGAAGATGTAATAGATAATATTTTGATGAATCTACCGAAGAGTTACAGTGACAAGGTTTCAACTAATGAGGAAGTATATGATCCAAATAAATTCACTAAAGAGAAGCTATTTGGCACCTTGACTACATTTGAGATGAGGAAGTTTGGAAAATAAAAGGAGAAAATATAAACAACCTTAAAAAGCCACTAAGATAGAAGACATGATCTAGATAGTAATGGTTTAGAGGAGTTGGAAGAAAACTTTACAAGGAAGTTGAAGAAAGGTACTTGTAAGTAAAAAGGTATGCTACATTTTAAATGTTTTAGTTGTGGAAATATTGGTCACTATGCTTCAAGATGCCCAAATAGAGTTGTACACAAAAAGAACAGAGATAATAAAGACAAAAAGGATAAAAATTTTAAGAAATTGTATTATTTTTAGAGAATATGCTAGAATTTCTGATGATGAGTCTGATTTTGAGGATGATAAAGATGAATGTTTTTTTCTAGTCTTGGAGAATAAATATGTGTCTACTAACCATGAAAAATATGCAAGGGAATGTGGTCCAAAAAATAAGAAGGATGAGATGGAAGGTACTTTGGTTACTTCCTTTCATGGTAGACAAGATGAAGACTATTAGGTAATTGATAGTGGATGTTCAAATCATATGACCAGAGACAAAAGTAAGTTTACTAAACTTGAATAGTATGATGGAAGATTAGTGATGTTTGGAGATGATTTTGGTGCAAAGATTTTTGTAAAATGAACAATTAGTTTTGATGGAAAAAATAGTACTGGTGATGTCTATTATGTTAAGGGATTAAGGCATAAAATTTTCAGTGTTGGAAAAATATGTAGAAAAGGATTTAAGCTTTTTTTTCAAGATAATACCTATGAGATCAGAAAAGGGTTTAGAACTGTGGTAGTTGCTAGAAGAAGAAAACATGGAAACATCTATCAACTTAAGAGTGGTGATGGTCAATGTTTTGTTTCTCAAGTTAATTAAAGTTGTCTATGGCACCAGAGGATGAGACATGTAAACTTTGACAATCTGATCAGGATTAGTTGAAGAGTAGTTGACAGGGATCTGCCTAGAATCACAAATCCTACCAATACTGTTTGCAGAAGTTGTCAATTAGGAAAACAAACAAGATGCAGTTTTAAAGGAAAAGAAAAATCATCTACCAGAATTTTGGAATTGATTCATACTGACCTCTATGGTCCCACAAGAATAGGAAGTCTTAATGGTGATGTTTACGTTATTCTTTTGATTGATGATTATTCTAGAATGACATGGGTCAGTTTTCTTAGGGAGAAAGCTCAAGCTCTTGATAGATTCAAAGTATTCAAGGAAAGGGTAGAGAATGAAGTGAAACTGAGAATCAAATGTTTAAGTTCTGATAGAGGTGGATAATTCACTTCTAATGAGTTTAATACATTTTGTGAAGAGCATGGTGTAAAGAGACATTTTTCTTCTCCTAGAACTCCTCTGTAGAATGGAGTTGTAGAGAGGAAGAGCCAAACTATTCAAGAGCTTGCAAGAACTATGATGAAAGAGGAAAATGTACCTAATGTATATTAGAGAGAAGCAATCCAAACTAATTTTTATATTCTTGACAGACTTCACATCAGAGGAAACAACACAAAGACCCCTTATGAACTATGGACTAGCAATATTCCTACTGTTAAGTCCTTTAAGGTATTTGGAATCATATTTTATATTAAAAGAGACGATGAGAACCATGGAAAGTTTGATGCAATATGTGATGAAGGTATTTTCCTTGGATATTCAACTAAAATAAAATATTGAGGAAGATAGTTGAAAGTGCAAATGTAAAAGTTGATGAAGATGTGCACAAACTAGTTGAAATAAGTGAAGTTGAACTAGATGAACCTATCCATTGATGAGTACAAGAAGAGGATAAGGAAGAAGAAGAAGACATTGAAGAAGAAGAGACTCTGGAACCTTCTCCTAAGAGTCCAAAATATGTACAGAAAAATCATCCGAAAGAACAGATAATTGGAGACAAAGACAAAGGTGTAACAACAAGAAGCAAAGTGGTAGTATCCAAGGTAAATTTTATGTCTAATTTTTAAGATAGAACCTAAAAAATTGTATGAAGCATGCAAAGATGAGAATTGGGTTAGAGTAATGAAAGAAGAGTTGTAGTAGATAGAGAGTTATCAGACATGGGAATTGGTTCCTAGACTTGTAAACAAGAATGTAATTGGTACAAAATGGGTGTTCAGAAATAATCTAAATGAAGATGGTGAAGTAGTAAGAAAAAAAAAGGTTATTCACAAGTTGAAGGAATAGACTATGAGGAAATATTTTCCCCGGTAGCAAGAATGGAGGCCATTCAAAACAGTTTTGGTTTTTTTTGCTCACAAGGACTTCAAAGTATACCGGATGTATGTTAAATCTTCATTCCTAAATGGAGAATTGGAAGAAGAAGTGTACATGGAACAACTAGAAGGATTTCAGTTATCAGATAAACCAAATATGGTCTATAAGTTGAAAAAGGCTCTATATGGACTTAAACAAGCTCCTAGAGCATGGTATGCAAGGCTGTATAGATATTTGACATAGAAAAGGTTTAGTAAAGGCTTCATAGATAGTAATCTCTATTTCAAAGGCTGGTAGTTTTTTTGTATGTTGATGATATCATCTTTGGAGGAAATAAAGGTATGTGCAAGAAATTCATAGATGATATGCAAAAAGAGTTTGAGATGTCTATGATTGGTGAGTTGAACTTCTTTCTTGGACTCCAAGTGGATCAAAATAATAAGGGAATATTCATTTCACAATCAAAGTATGTTAAATAATTTCTGAAGAATTTTAAAATGTATGATTCCAAACTAATATGTACCCCTATGGTGATTGGATGCAAACTGAGTAAGAGTGATGATTATCCTAAAATTGATCAGAGCATGTACAAATCTATGATTGGTGGACTATTATATCTTACTTCTACTAGACTGGATATCATGCATGCAGTATGTTTGGTTTCCATATTTCAAAAACAACCTAAGGAAACACATGTTATATTCTAAAGAGGATATTAATATATCCGAAAGGCACTCTGAATTATGGCTTGCATTATCGTAAGGATACTAATTTCACTTTGAATACCTAAAATGATGCAGATTGGATTGGTTGTGTAGATGACTAGAAAATTACAAGTGGTTGTGCATTCTTTCTTGGAGGAAGATTGGTTTCATGGTTAATCAAGAAACGAAATTCAATTTCTTTATCCACTATAGAGGTTGAGTATATTGCAGCAACATCTTTCTATACACAGATACTTTGGATGAAGCACACATTGAAGGATATAGGTTTGATGTGTGATGAGCCATTCCCTATCTTCTGTGATAATACAAGTTCAATAAATATTTTAAAGAATCTGGTAATGCATTCAAGGAAAAATCATATATCAATCATATATAATTTCTTAAGGGAAAAAGTGATGGAGAATGAACTTAGGCTTGAATATGTGTCTACGAAGGATTAGATTGTAGATATATTTACTAAGGCTCTTCCTAAGGATACTTTTGAGTATCTCAAGGATAAGTTGGGGGCTAATTCCCCTCATTCTTTGAACTAGGTGCACATAGAGGTACATCAGTCCAGTGGATCTATAGATTCATCATCTGTCTAGATTGATGGTTAAGGTCTACTCCTCGGTCTACTCCTCAGGGGGAGTAGAGTCTATCATTATTCCAGTATGAGATGTGGGTGAACTCCTAAGGGGGAGTGATCAGAAATTTATATGGTTGAAGAATCATGTAAAACTTTTTTTCCATTGATGTCAAAGGGGGAGAGAGATTCATGTGGAAAATCCTATCTATATCTAGCTGAAAGGGAGAGAGAATCTTGTAAGGAGAAGAGTTTGCAAGAAGGTTGTGTAGGTTGTCTAATCTAAAAAAAATAAAAGTAAATAAGAGGAAGCAAATGAGTGTGTATGTTGTCTTTGATGATTTTTCACATCATGTGTTACCATCAATGACAAAGGGGGAGATTGTTGCAAGTATGAATGAGTATGGTGGTGTTGTCATTAATTTTTTCATTGATGTCAACATAGTTTAGGTTATTGCAGACAGAGAAATCAAGTGATTGCAGGTGGTACATGTATGGTTGAGATATTGTTGAGATTACATGGAGCTATCTTGATGGTGTTGCAGGTGTGCTGGTATGATGAGTTGTCGAGTGATTTTGAGA
This sequence comes from Sequoiadendron giganteum, assembly GCA_007115665.2. Classification (NCBI taxonomy): domain Eukaryota; kingdom Viridiplantae; phylum Streptophyta; class Pinopsida; order Cupressales; family Cupressaceae; genus Sequoiadendron; species Sequoiadendron giganteum. The sequence continues at coordinate 96,998,543 of CM021110.1, read as the reverse complement.
AAATTAATAAACAATGAAGATACAAATAGAGTTGTGTGTGTGTTCTAAATGTGCTTCAGTATTGTTCCTTGCATTTATTTTGTGTTGATCCTATGCTTGTGTGGATCTGTAATGTTGTTTATGGGCATCTTTTAGTAATATATACTAAGTTATAGCTTTTAAATTGATGAAGAGTGGAAGTGGTGTTCACTAGTTTGTTAACTAGTCTGATAGAGTTGTTTGTCTATGGACTGGGAGAAATTTTTTTTCTCTCCAATCCTCTGATGGTTCATCTTAGATCTTGCAGATCTAGAAGAAGAATTATAATGGTGTTATTTATGTTTTGGAAAATATGCTCATGGTTTGGTACTCTGGAAGGTGTGTTCATGAGTTACTATGTGTTCCTCCACGGTCCAGTTGGACTGATGGAAAGTGTTATGTGTATGGAAGTTGTTATAGTTGTTGTAGATGAATTGGAAGGTATCTAAGAGGTGTTCTAATCTATGGTGAAGTGTGTCCAGTGGTCCACATGTTATCATCTTGTTGTGAATGAAAGTGTTTCAATGTTCATTGGTGTTTTCATTAGGTTTGGCTGACCTGGTGTCTACACGTTACATGAAGAATAAGTATCAATTAAGGAAGTGTGTGATTGCTCCAAGATGTTGTTTTGGGTCTTGGTTAAATATTGATTTGGTTCAATCTCATTCTTATCCCCTGTGGGACTGTTGAGTCACCAGCCCAGTTTGAATTTGTAAAATGAAGAATGTATAGCTGACCTTGGAGAAAGTTTCTAAGGTTGAAGTTATTATAAATACAAGTTAAGATGTGAATTAGGAGACACAAGTGTGACAAGTGTGAGAAGTAGAGTTGTGAAAGTGGATCAAGGCAATAGTACTTCAATGTGTTAGACTCCTGAAAGTAGCGAGTCGCTGGTGTCTATGATTCTTTGAACAAGGCTACGAATGTGTTTAGTTTTTGTGGTGGATTTTTTTTCTATCTTTCTCTATCTATATGCAGTGAGCCTCCTTCTAGATAATGAGTCCTATCTGTAGGTAGTGAGCCTTGTAACCAGACAATGAGTCCTTTCTAGGTAGTGATCCCTCTAGCAGTGAGCCTTTGTACCCAATTTTGCATTACTATTATATTGTGATTTAATCCTCACTGTGGTTTTTCCCTCTTTGGGTTTTCCACGTAAATCTAGTGTCCCTTGTATTTTCTTTTTGTTATCTACATTTCATGTTTATACTTAATAATAGATTAAAGTGAATGTGGAATTGATTAACTTCAAAAGTGAATGTAATTAGATACAACTGATTCACCCCCCCTCTCAATTGTCTTTTGCAATTCAACATTATGGGACTCATTCGCCACCTTAGCTGAATGAGTCCCGTGTGACCAAAATTCAAATTTAAATCAAATTTTTGGTGCGATTTTACTATCCTAGATCTGATGTCAGCTTGCAGTGTTGTAATTTTGAGAATTCTTGCATAATTGAGTATAAATACAAGGTTCTTTCACTCATTTTATCCTAACAAACAATGAAGTGATCCATATAAAAAATTGAGTTCAAAAGATAATTCAAGACATTCAAGGGAAGATTATCAAGCATTCAAGAGCATTCTATAAGCATCAATCATCATTTCATGGACTTCATTCTTGATGTTTTTCATTGTGCTAGCAATTATGATGTAGATTTCATGATTCAAGCAAGCATTGCATTCAAGATCTATCAAAATGAAGAAAGAATCAAATACCACATCCATTGTAGCCATTTCAAGCATAATTTCAGCACTTTATTGCTAGGGTTTGGTGAGTTGCAACTTTGTCTTTTGTTCATTCATCATTCTCCTTCCATATTTTCTTTCATTTCAAGGATTAATTACCAATAATGGGTTTGACCAAGGAAAACCCCTATTCTCTAATCCCACAACATTTTTACCTCTTCTTTTGTGTGATTTGTAGGTCTAGGTTACAGATTTTTCAAGAAGAAAAGTTGGAGAAAAGTTGTTGAATCTTCAAAGTTATCAAATTTGTCATCAAACCTTGGAGAATATTGGAGAAGACCTACATGTGGTAATTTGTAGATTCGGATCCAAAAACTAGTCAAAAATAACTTAGAGCATACCAAGAGACACATAATCCAGTTCAAAACTTTCAAAAAAAACAAGTGGACTAATTCGCCACTATTGGCGAATGAGTCCCACTGCACAGGCCTAATCAATATTTTTACATTTTTGGACACTCTTTTGGTTGGAACTTTCTCTAGTACATTTTCCCAAAAACTTTGATTCACCCAACTTGGTGAATGAGTCCCAGTCAGCTTCAACAATAGATTTTTCAGTGATCTAGGCCTCCACTCTACCTTCTTCAATCTTCCAGATGCACACTTTCAGTCTCATAGCTTTTAAATGCATTTTGTTCATCTTTCTAGTTCATCTTGCATATCACATTGTGTTTTGCAACTCATTGTCTTTTCCAAGTTTACACTTGGTGGTGAACCCCTCATTTGAAATCATTCATTCCCTAGAATAGTCCCTTTGCCATATTTCAATCTCCTTTGCATTGAAATATCAAGGGCTTGTTCTTGAGTGAATTGGTTGAAAATTGACCTCTCTCCTTTTAGGTCCAAAACCCTAGAAGCGAAAGTGGGTATGTGCAAGATCATCATGGAAAAAGTAGGCCCTTAAGTGGCGATGAAAATTTAGAAAATTAGAGTTAGGAAACTTGACAGAAAAAATTGAATAAGTTATCTATATTATTTCAAAAATATGTAAGAATAGAATCTGTAGCAGATCAAATGTAGTTTCTAAACTACTAGGTTTATTTAAAAAATAAATCTATTTGGTAAATATTTTAAAATTCAATGCACTAGTACTTAAATTTTAGGGAAAAATAAGAAGTAGGTGTCTGTTTGACCACCCTAACCACAATAAAATGATAATATTATTTTATAATATTTTAGATATAAGTATAGGACTCATGTCTCGGTGTGATGCATATTTTTTAAATTTTTTTATCTAAGTAAATAATTAATTATGAATTTTTTATTACAAATTATAAAAAATATAAAAACTCGTATGTCTGATCGCCTTAACTTGGTCAAAATTTCATGAAATTCATTTTTTTTTTAATCCTATAGTATGTGAAGCATAGAATGTGACACATGTTTTGGATTCAAAAAATGTTATACCATTTGAAATCTATATATTTTTTTCAATCAATCTATCAATTAGGACTTTAGTCATAATTCAAATAGAAAATTAATAATTATTATTTATTAAATTCAAAGTAAAGCATAATTTATATTGGTGGAAAGATGAGAATCTTCTTTAAAAACCCTTTTCGTTTCAATAATTTTGGTTAAAAAAAAATTTGTCAGCCACATGGGCCATCATATCACTTACATATTGTCACTTTTTGGCCCATCATGATTCTGGACATACCCAAGAGAGTCCCCCAATTTTCTTCTTTTGATAAGAATACACTGTCAAAGATATAAGGAATAAAAAGAAAGAAAAAGGGGTGGATCAAGCCTTGGCATTTTGTCCAACACGATCTAGACCAGGTCTAAGCTATTTGTCCAAAAAAAAATGTTTACAAAAGTGGAACAAGATTTCCACTATGCATAAAAACACACACTCACACTGACTAGTGGAATCCAATATCCACTAGGTGAGCTCCCTAAAAGGTCAGACACAGACACACAGTTGGTGTTCTCCCATACAAAGAAAAAACTAGCTATGGGAAAGTCATATCTATGGTCGGCTCCCATATGTGCTACCCATACCAAAGGTATACCTCCTAATAACTTTGATAAGGAACAACACAACATGAACAACGAGATTCATGGGGCAAGCAAAACTGTGTATACTAACACCCATGAAAAAAAAGGATTTCTCCACAAGCAAGCAAAGTGTGTTATGCAAGGTGGCCATATAACGGTTATTGTAAATGTGAAATAGTGTAAGGTACATTCAAATGAGTTTTATTTAGTTCATGTAAGGTCTCCATTTAGGGAACATCGTGCCTAATGTCTCCAAGAGAGGACAACTCAAAGAATAGAAGATTCACAAATTAGGGAATGCACTTCACTTGGAATTTCCACTAAGAGGAATATAATACGCTAAGAGAAATCACACTCTTGAAGGAAATCACACCCAATGTCACCACAAAAGAGAAAGACGCATTGCATGAATTAAGAAGACCACACAATGAAACATGAGTTGTAATTTGAAATCAAAAAGAATAATGCCAATGTATGCCTCCATTTTAAAGAAATTGCTAAACATCATGCTGTGAGAAATTACTATAAAGTAGAAAATGATAAATTCTAACAGTAAAGAGGACATGAGAGCTTATTTGGAAATCCCTATGCCAAGTCATATGTTCCAAATAAAGCTATGTCATGAAAATGGGTTGCCCCGACAATAAAATCCCAAAATAACACACAAGGGATCCACGGATTTGGGGTCAATATGTCTTTGCTACAATGTTTTTAGAGAGTTTGGAAATGTTATCATTCACCAAATAACTCATGGAATGGGAAGAATGATACAAATAAAGAGAAAATAAATAAAAAATATTTTGGATCAACATGGAAGAGACTTGAATATCTCGATGCCTTGCGTCATCCCAAAAAGGAAAACACAAGACAAAGAAAAGATAAAAGATAATATTTTGGTTTAACATGGAAGAGACCTAAATGTCTTGACACCTTATTTCATCCCCAAAAATAAAACAGAAAAAAAAAAGATAAAAGATAATCTTTTGGGTCAATATGAAAGAGACATAAATGTCTCAATGGCTTCCATCATCCCCAAAAGGAAAAACCAAGACAAAGAAAAGATAAAAGTTTGTGACATATAGAAGAATGTAGATACAAATAGAGGAATGTCACAAAGAGAGAAATACATCAAATAGAATGGTACACGAGATCACATTATGCACATGTAATCACACACATAACGTGAAAAAAGAAAACAAAGACAAGACTTCTAAGGCACATGCGAGTCAACCTATATAGTAGGTCACCTGCATCCAAATCTTGTTCATTGTATGTGGAAGGCAGACAACTAGCCAAAGGGACAACAATTAGTGTGGTACAAGGACAAGGCTATCTAATTCTTTCCACCAATGGGTGCAAGACAAGAATGAGCCAAGGTAAACGATGAGAAAGATATCCTTTTAATAGGAATTATTTGCAACGAGCGTTAAAACATGCAATAGTGAGGATGTTATAATCTTACAACTATTAAATGGCATGAAGTGGAACATAACTCTTTTAAGGGATTATTTCTATTATATCAAACCTTTTAAATATTTATTCTAAAGCATGACACTCATCAATAGTATGTCCAAGAATTCTATGATATCCATAATAAGACATGTTTATGTTCTTAGGATTTGGACTTGGATTTTCTCTAAGGGGTGGTAATATTATGAGTCCTTGACTTAGAAGTGTATGTAAGGTTATTTTAGTTTCAGACATGGGATATGGAAATTTGAGTTTCTTAAGTTTGTAGGTTTTTTGTTTCTTGATAGATTCACCAATTTGTTGAGATAGATGTTGAGGAGGAGGACCTAAGATGATCTTATCATCCTTGTAAATAATTTTTATTCTTTAGGAAGTAGGACACTTATTTTGGGAAGAGGATCTTCATACCCTACACCTTTGGTATCTTCAGCTGGTATTTTTTCTAATATTTTATGAATTTCATGTTCATTTGTTGTGTCACATCCTTGCTTAGTTAATATCTTAAAGCCTTGACCATAAGTCTCCTCTAAGTTGATGGGTGTGTTGGTCACTTTGTTAACATGGGATTAATGGGTATGCACTTGATTAGAGGAACTAGGGTCACTTATTGTAGGAAGTTTTGGCTTAACTTTATGACTAAGTTTTAAGATGTAAAAGACCAAACATCTCAAGTTGTGTTGTTTTTTTCATGGAGGGATAAAATGATTCATTAGTCTCATGACTGTTAAGGAAATTGTGTATGAAGTTGTTCATGCTATCACCATCTTCTCCAATGATTTCAACTTCATGATGAGGACATGCGTTAGGAGTTGATTGAGAATAAGTGGATTCAATTGGATTAGGATCATTGCCAAAAACACAACTAGAGACATCCACCAATGATTTCAAGGACATCCAAAACTTACCAAAGCATATAGCCATGATGAAATGCAATACTAATAATTGACTAATTTAGAATGTAAGAGATTTTAAAATGATGTGACTACAAATTGATGTTTACAAATGCACTTGAAATGAAACCAATTATGAAAAGATTTCCAGTGACGGTAATTCTATAAACTGATACAGTAATCTAAAGACAACAACCAGAAGCACAGATGAAAATATTTTATTACTATAAATGCAAATTTAGACCTAATAAAGGACTAATATGCCTAGGTGGGTGTATGTGTCCAAATTAGGGTTTTTGACAATTTCAAATAGTGAAAAACAAAAAGCACAAAACACCTAGAAATCTACAAAAAGGACTTCTACAAGGACTAATATGCTGAGGTGGGTGAATGGGTCCAAATTAGGGTTTTTAAGCCTAAATCAAAAAATTTTGAGTTGATTTTAGTTTTTCCAAGTTTTATGCTAAATTGAATATTTGTAATTATAGACTTCCAATGAAATTGAATGATGTAAAATGAAAAAATGTAACCTATATGCAATTTTCACTAATACAATACTTAGAAGCCCTAAATGTTATTAAACTAATGAAAATCTAATCTAAAGTTAATGCAACCTAGATCTAGGACTATAATATTCTCCAAATCATAAATTCAAAGGGTTCACCAAAATGAACCAAAGGGAAAATAGGGGTTCCACCTTTTGGGAGATTGAATTGGACCTATTTCACACTTCAAATCATTAGGAAACTAGATCCCTCAACCAAGTGACTGGATTGGGTAATGGCTAGTGGATTCCATGGATAATTGGATGGGGGTTCACCATTAGATGAAGCTTCGAAAGGTAGAAATTCAAACACTTATGCAAACTCACTATGAAACCTCAAAAATTGAAATCATGAAACCAAAATGATAAACTAAATGGAACATAAAAGTAACTAGATGAATGGAGATTCCCAGATAAGATATGCAAACTTTAAAAGCTACTATTAGGGTTTGGACTGGGACTACTACACTAGGTAGGGCGTATGAGTCCTTCTCTAGGGTTTTCAAGGTAGAATCGAGAATTCTTCTATGAGCTGTCAAGATCTATTGAACGGTGATCAAAAGTTGTACTACGAATAATACACTAGGTTGGACGATTTAGTCCACCTATAGGTTTTTTTGAGTATCTTTCCGAGTCCTTCAAACCTAGATCTGACACTATTGAATGTTGTTGAAAGTCTATATCAGGGACTAAATCACTAGGTTGGGCGAGTGAGCCTTGTTCACCTAAATCTACAAAACACACATAAAAAGAGAGAAAAATGTTGTTTTGTTAGAGGATGGGGATTTTCCTTGGTCAAACCCTATTTTGGTAATTAAACCTTGAAATAAAATGAAATAGCATGGAGGAATGTTGAATGAACAAATTCAATGTTGCAACTCACCAAACCCTTGAAATTAAGGTTGAAAACTTGTGTGAAATAGCTAGCATGAATGTGGATCTTGAATCTTGATTGAATTCTTTAATATTTTTATTGAATTCTTGCTTGAATCATGAAACCTAAATCACAAATGTCAGCTCACAAACACACATGATGCATGCAGACTTTGACATGATTCTTGAATCTTTAATATTGCTTCAAATTATTGATAACTTGCTCTTGAATTCTCTTGATCTCATAGACTTGCTAGGATACTTGGATACTTGAAAGCTCTAGATCTTAGATAAAAAAATTTAAGTGAAATAATGATTTGAAACCTTAGTTTTATTGGAATTCTATCTAATTTACCATTTACTAGATACCAAATGTTGACATTTGCAAAATTTGAAATAAAAAACCTTGATTTCCTACACAAAACCTTTAAAAGGACCCAAATGAGACTATTACACCAAGGGTGGTGTATAGGTCCCACCTAGGGGGACTAATACACCTAGGGTGTCATATTAGTCCCACCCTAAGTTTTTGAGGTGAGAGAATGTTGGGGGGTTAGAATATTAAATGCATTTGTCACGATTTTAGTTAAAATAAGCCTTGGGATACATAATAAAGGGTCTTAGGGTCCTATTAATGATTATTTTAAAGGACATGAATGCAAGAGTACTAAAATAGGTCTAGGAAGAGTATAAAATTGTACTATCTTCAAGAAGGGAGTACAACTTTCAACACTACAGACATATATAGTCTAAGAGATGTCAATTGGAGAACTTGTCTTCTGGGACAAGAAAGTGAATGTTGGTTGTGGAATAGGAGAATGGGGCACATTAATTTTAACAATATTGTGAAGATTAGCTCATTGCATGTGGTAAGAGATATTCCTAATATAATCAAGCCCGCAAGCACAATGTGCAAGTAATGTTGATTTGGTAAGTAGACAAGGATAAATTTCAAATCTAAATAATTTCTTCTTGTAAACCTTTGGAGTTGGTAGAAACTGATTTGTGAGAACCTACCAGAACAAAAAGTTTGAAAGGAGAAAGGTATTTCATACTTTTTATTAATGATTTATCTAGGACGGCATGGATGACTTTCTTGAAAATTAAATCTAATGATAATAGTAGATTGAATATTTTCAAACCTATGGTTGAGAATAAAATGAATCCAAAAATCAAATTTTTGAGGTCTGATAAAGGAGGTGAGTTCACTTCATATGAGCTCAATGAATTTTTTGAAAATAATGGAATAAAAAGGCATCTATTTGCTACTAGAACTCCTTAGCAAAATTGGGTAATGGAAAGGAAAAATAGGACTGTTCAAGAGATGGAAGGTACCATGTTAATGAAATAAAATTTGCTTGATGTTTATTGGAGAGAGGTAATTCTTACTACATTATATATTCTAAATAGAAGAATGATAATATTGAATAATATTATACCCCTTTATAATTTTTGGTATGGAAGACCTACCAATGTTAGGTATTTTAGAGTCTTTGGAAGCAAATGTCATATTAGAAGAGATGAATATGTTTTGGGGTGGAGTCACCGAAAAAGTAACCATTCTACTTTTTTTGGCTTGTTTAGGCCATCCTTGTGATTTTGGCTTTATGTTGCCTTGATTTAGTGTTGCAATGTGGATGACACATTCGCATTAAGTCTTAGGTCCTTGTGAACTAATGGATTTAAATGGTACAAGTTTGATAAACTTTTGTGAAGTGTTGTAACTCACTTTCACACTTTTCTAGGGTTTTATCAAATAATTAAACTTACTAAACCTATTTTTAATCAAAATGAACCTTAATATTTCCTTATTTGGAGTGTTCTAAAGTGATGTAACATACTTTCACACTTTTCTAGGGTTTTCATTAATAATTTGGATTTTTTATGCTTTAATTGGCCCTATTTTACATCCACAAGTCTCATTTATTGCATATTTTTGAGGATAATCCTCACACCAATCATTATCCAATCATAATTCAAGTGTTTTTGGCTTGTGTGGCCCAAATTTGGTGATTTGAGACTCATTCGCCACCTTGTTCAAATGGGTCCCACTTGGATATTTTGGCTCTGAACCAATTTTCACACATTTCTAAGCACTTTTGGTTTTTGGTCCCATACATTATGTCTTATGGGACTCACTCGCCACCTTGGGCGAATGAGTCTCGTGTGGCCCAAAGTCACATTTAATTCAAAATTTTGGTGATATTTTATTGTCCTAGATATTATGTCAGCATGTAGTGTTGTAATTGAGGGCTTTTTGCATAATTGAGTATAAATACAAGGTTATTTCACTCATAATCACACCTTGCATTCAAGAGAGTTCACATGATCATTTCAAGCATTCACAAGAGCATTCAAAGGCATTCAAGGGAAGATTATCAAGAATTTTAGAGCAAAATTCTTCAAGCATCAATCATCATGTCAAAGATTGCATTCATCATGTTTTTTATTGTGCTAACAATTATGATGTAGAATTTATGATTCAAGCAAGTGTTTCATGAAAAATAAACATCATTCAAGCAAGAGTCAAGAACCACATCCATTGCATCCATTTCAAGAATATTTGTAGCACCTTATTGCTAAGGTTTGGTGAGTTGCAACATTGTCTTTTATTCATTCTTTATTCTCCATTCATATTTTCTTTCATTTCAAGGATTGATTTCCAAAACGAGGCTTGACCAAGGTAAACCCCTATCCACTAACCCCACAACATTTTCCCCTCTCCTTTGTGTGTTATTTGTAGGGTTAGGCTGTATATTTCCTAAGGAGAAAGATTGGAGAAAAGTTGCCAAGTGATCAAAAGTTGTCAAAGTAGTCATCAAGCCCTGGAGAACATTGGAGAATGCGTACAGGTTACAATATCAGCCAAGCAAGACAAAGCAAACAAGGAAGAGAAAAATCAGCTTTGAAAGTTGTAGAAAATGCCAACTAGATTGATTCAACACTTCTGTCGAATGAGTCCCAGTTCTAGTAATTTTTTTAGGATTTTATACATATGGATACCATTTTGGCATAAACATGTTCCTGCATAGTTTCCCAGGAACAAGACTAATTCACCCAGCTTGGTGAATGAGTCCTAGTTAGCCTTGAAAACAATTTTTTCAATGATTCAAACCTCCATTCAACCATCTCCAACTTCCTAGGTGCACACTTTATGTTTTATTGTTTTTTGTTGCATTTAATTCATCTTTCTAGGTCATTTAGAGTTAATTTGCATTCAACTAGGATTTTTCATTTCATCTTGCATTTCATTATCTTTTCCAAGTCTAAAATTGGTGGTCAACTCCTCTATAGATCACATTCATCCCCTAGGACAACCCTATTGCAAGATATCTTTTGCATTTAAATATCTATGGTTATCCTTGAGTGGAATTACTTTGAAAGTGGGTGTGATAGAACTTGATCATCTTATCCACAATTTTCATAGTTTCCATGGGGAAATTTTATTTAAGGGATGATAAAGGTATATTTTTGGGATACTAATCCCAGAGTAAAGCACTAATGTGAAAGTTAATGAAGATCTACATCAAAATATGAATGAAATGGAGGACTACAATCTAATGTGTGCCTCCCTACTCAGATGAAGATGAAGAATAATAAGTTGAAGAGAAATAAGAAACACCAAAAAATCTCAACAAGACTCAAGTATAAAGTATGTTAAAAGAAATCATTCAGAAGATCATATCATCGGAGATAAGAATGAAAGATTGGTGACCAAAAGAATGCTTGCAAATAAAAGTGAACACATAAAGTTTTGTTGATGACAACAAGGATGAAGGGTGGATATAAGAAATGGAAGAAGAGTTGAATCAGATAGAGAAGAATCAAACTTGGGAATTAGTTACAAGGCATGTGGACACGAATGTGATAGGAACTAAGTGGTTATTTGAGAATAAGTTGAATGAGGAAGGAGAAGTGGTAAGAAACAAAGAAAGATTGGTTTGTAAAGTATTTTCACAGGTAGAAGGTATTGATTTTGTGGAGACATTTTCTTTAGTAGAAAGAATGGAAGCAATCAAAAAGTTTCTTGCTTTTTTTCCTACAAGGACTTTAAAGTGTATCAGATGGATGTTAAATCAGCCTTCCTAAATGGAGATTCGGAAGAAGTCTACATAGAGCAACTTGATGGATTTTGGCTATCAAAAGAACCAAACATGGTGTGTAGACTCAAAAGGGAATTGTATGGTCTCAAACAAGCTACTAGGGATTGGTATGCAAGGTTGGATAAGTACTTGCTTCAACAAGGATTCAAGAAGCATGTCATAGACAATAATATTTACTTCGATATTGAGGATTCAAAATATTTTTGATATTTTTTGTGTATGTTGATGACATAATATTTCATGGAAATGATGAGATTTGCAAGATGTTTGTTGAAGAAATGCAAAAGGAATTTGAGATGTCTATGATTGGTGAGTTGTCTTTATTTCTTATTCTTCAAATTACTCAACTCAATGATGGTATATTTATTTCTCAAGAAATGTATTTCAAGGAGATCTTGAGGAAGTTTGAAATGGAATATTATAAACCAATTAGTACACCCATGGTTGGGCAGGTGCATGGAAATGGGTAGCAATTTCTTGGAAACCTTTCAAAAAAAATTTGAAAAGAAATAACATGAGCGCATTATAACGCACATGCATTATTGGTTTGGTGTGTTGAGCCTAAGGATTGGGAAAAACAAACCAATAACATGAGTGCTATATAACATGCTCACATTATTTCTTGTTAAAAGCAAAAAACAAAGTGAAAAATTGTCATTGTTATTTCGATAGTTTTTTCTTGTAGACATGGCTAAAACCCCCATAATTACACACTCACATTCTAGGAGGAGAAATTTAACAAATTTTATCACCAACAATTTCTATTTCTTCCTAACGATGGTGCCACAACGAGGAGGATATGTGAGAGGTTAGGATTTTGTGGTTTTTGTTTTGAATTAGTTAGTTTTAGGTTGAATTTAATATATATTTGTTTTAATTTTTAGGAGATGCAAATCAACTTGAAAACCCTCAAGATCCTCAATAGGAAGACCAACCAAAACCTCAAGATCAAAATCAACCACAAAAAAAACCTCCTCCACCAATCAGTCAACCCCCTCCTGGCACTCAACAAAATTTACTGAGTGAATTTGAGAACAACAAAAAAAAATTTAAGGATTTGATTAGTAGGTTGAGTGATCCAAATGGTTCAACTGCAAAAAGAATGACCCTAGAAAATTCATTGAAAGATAAGGTAAAAAATGTAGATTCAACTAGCAAAGCAATAACTAGATGGCAAGATAGGAGGCAAGCGACTAGGGATTATTATGCAAATAAACTATCATACAAAGATGTAAAGGATTTAAAAATTAAAAAGGGTGATTTGTGCTCATTATTCACTAACCCATGCACAAATCAAAATATTACCCTCAATGTGAAGAGGTTTCCTATCCATTGGTGCCACCACCAATAGATTAGGGACTAGTTTTATGATAGGTGGTACATTGTCTTCGATTATCTACCTTGCAAAAATTACGAGGTCCCACAATATTTCCTTCGGAAACTTTACAATGATTTCATATTTGAACAAAATCCCAAATTATTTTGATATGAGGGATTTCCAGGGGAGAGGTGGGGGGTCAACTCAGGATAGACCCGGTGCATAGCCGAATCCTACGCGAAAAGGTAGATGAGCTCTCGCTAGGCCACCTCATGAGCATGTTGTTATGGCTTCCATTGCGAAGGAAAGTGTTGATGTAGGGACATTGCAGGTGCTTAGCACTTTGACCCAGAGTGTCATCCATCAGATTCCCTATTCTACAATACCATCTAGCGGAGTCTTCGAGTGGTGGTTGTCGAACACATGTGTGTCAATCTTGAGGGGCTACTTGTTCATATGACCCCACCGACAGTCAAGAGACTGGTACATAGGATCCATCTGTAGCTATGGAGATGGAGAGGGTAGCTGACATTATGCATGAGGCATATGGCATTGATAGTCAAGTAAAAGTTAGTGCATGTTCATTGAATTTGATTTATTAAATTTTGATTTTGAAATGCAAGATTAACTAAAAATGTTTTATGATTTTAATAAAATTGCAGGGTCATAGTGTTGAGACTCGATACATTGGCCCCTCACCAACTTATTTCTGCAATACACCTATCACTGGGATATGTAACTAGTAAAAAATTATAAATTTATTGCATGTTAATAGCATTGTTTTACGAATGGTAATTTAATATGCGATTTTGGATGTTGAATAGACCAATATTGGACGTTTTGATGGAACACTTCCCAGTGGCAGTGGATTTACTCAAACCTACATGGAGGTAATAGAATAAAGATTTTAACTAATGAATCAAGTACTTAATAGATTTGTGTAGTTTATATGCACATCGTTGATTACGTTGAATAATTTTTTGTTTTATTTTTAGATGATGCAAGCCAAAAAACCTATGAATGTGACAAGGGAAATGGATATTGGTGTGTCATCTACTATACAATCCTCAATGGCTCTGATAGGAGAGGTATGAGGCAAATTAGTAAATTTCAATTTACATTTTTTTTATAGATGTTAGTTAGTGAAAAATCAAACCATTATTGATTCACGTAGTTTAATTTCTATTTGTATGGTTTATACAGGGCTTGAGCATGCCTGAGCATGGGCGTGATAATATTTCCCCCATGGAGAGAGATCATGAGATGGCGGTAAGTGATTATTTTTTCAAATATATCATTTTTATAATGTAATTTCTATATATTCACGTCTTTACTTCTTATTGTATTAGTTAAAACTTCACCATGAACTAGACACTAGGAGGAGCAGTAGAAGCACTCCTCGAGTGCAAAAAAAACAAGTCACAGACCTATCACCATCCGATCAAAAAGGAAAGGGAAATAATTTATTTCCAGGGCATGGAGAGCAATTACTTTTGATTCTAGAGCCCTTTGTTGTATGCCTAAATGAGAGTTTTGTAAATATTTTTATTGGACATATTTGATATTGTATGCCTATATGGGATTCTCATAAGCCTATATGGCTATTTTGTACATATATTTCATACTTATAAATACATATATTGATGTATTCCTACATGGCTATTTGGTTAATACAAATATCTTTTATCGATGCATGTCCATATTTTCATTCTAAATTGATGGTTCAATAGATATGAGTTATGTGTATTCAAGTGTATACTTTACAACTTAAGTATATAATTTGTAACTTACGTGCGTTCAAATGTATACTTTGTGGCTTACGTGTTTTAATGTGTATAACTTATATTTGTCCATATAATTTGTATTAGTTTGTGTATACTATGTATTTGTGTGTACACTTTTTGAGGCTTACATTTTTTTGAGTACTTGTGCTTCCCTTATTGACATGCTCATGCTTGAATTATTCACATGTATAATTATTAATTGGTTATCCCTAGCATTGATCATTGTTGTCCTTCATGATTTGTCTTGAATATTAATTGATTGATGCTAAAAAAATTTATCTAAAAGAAGAAAAAACGTTTACAATTGGAATTCCGTGAAATGATTCACAAAAATATTCCAATATGTTCTTTATCTAAAATTGAGAGGTCGTACCAAGTACGGGATCAACAAGTTTCTATCAAAAATCTAAAAAATAGAGAATAGTGTGAAAAAATCTTATTAGATCTTCTCCAAAAGTTCATCAACAACCTCCATTCGAGCCTCTCAAGGCTTTACATAGTGTTTTACACCCTTCTCTAACTGATCAACACCCTCAACTAACTAAAAACCAACTTTCAAAACAAGTAACCGTTGCATTTCAAATTTTTTGTTTTAAGCAACTTTAGACTCCTCCAACCTAATGAGTACATATAATGACCTCTAAACCCACACAAATGGCATACAAATAGCCTTATTACATCGACAAAACTCCATTCTTTCACAATTCTATACAAATTCACAAATTTTTTTTCAAAGACTACAAAGACAACTTCTAGTACAAGATTGGAATTTTCACATTTTTTATCATTAGAACCAAAAATCACCCTAAAACATACCTAATGGTCTTAATTGTCCTTATTCAAGACTAAGCATGCTCAAAATACCCACATCAGCCTATTGACCAACCTATTCACCATCAGATAATCACTAAAACCACTAAATTAGACCTTCTTCATCAAATGGAGGAACAAGGTGCTCTACACCAATGATCATACATTTTTTGTGTGGAATACTCAAACTTCTCAACCGTTGTTTGTATGTTTCTATTTTCTAGTGTTTTGCATACCATCATAAGGGATCAAGTCGGTTGAAAGAAATTTTGATCAATTCCACATGTTTCGGTGAAAAAGAGGACCATTCCTAGTATAAACCTACCTATTGAGATGCATTGGAGTAGTTAGTTTGGTCACATGAATTGTAAAACAAAATTTGCACCACTTTGCAACTTTGCACAACTTGAATTTGACACGTTTTCCATCAAGTGCAAATCCATCACCAGGAGAGAACAAATCCGAGATAGTCAAAACTAAGAGAGGTTTTTGTAGAGGGGCCCAACGCAATCTTGTAGAATCAGATGAGAAGTTTCTAAGCATGGTATCCAAGTAATAGTATGTTGTTTGTAGCCATTTTGCACTTTGGACCCTTAAGGGATCGATGTGGTGGAACATAGTTCAGAGCGATTCTATGTGTTTCAGTGCAAAAGAGGACTATGTCTAACATAAACATACCTATTCGGATGCGTTGGAACAATCCACTTGGTCACACGAATTACAGAGCAAAAGTTGCACCACTTTGCAACTTTGCACAGCTTGAATTTGACATTTTTTCCATCAAGTGAAAATCTGCCGCGACAAGAAAACCACTCCAAGAAAGCCAAAACCGAGAGAGGTTTTTGCAGATGGGACCAACTCAATCTTATAGGATTAGACAAGAAGTTTCTAAGTGTCACAGTATCCGAGTAATAGCCTGTTGAAGTTTGCAACCATTTTGCACTTTGGACCCTTAAGGGATCGATCCAGTGGAACGTAGCTCAGAGCGATTCCGCATGTTTCAGTGTGAAAGAGGACAATTTATAGCATAAAAATACCTATTCAGATGTGCTAAAACAATTCTCTTGGTCACACAAGTTGCAGAGCGAAATTTGCACCACTTTGCAACTTTCCACAGCTTGAATTTGACACTTTTTCCATCAAGTAAAAATCCGCCGCCACGAGAGAACCACTACGAGATAGCCAAAACCAAGGGAGGTTTTTTTTAGATGGGCCCAATGCAATCCTGTAGGATCAGACAAGAATTTTCTAAAATTCATGGTATCCGAGTAATAGCATGCTGAATTTTTCAGCCATTTTGCACTTTAGATCCTTAAGGGATCGATTTGGTGGAACATAGCTCGAAGTGATTCCGCATCTTTAATTGTGAAAGAGGACCATGCCTAGTGTAAATATACCTATTCAAATGCATTGGAATAGTCCACTTGGTCACACGAGTTAAAAAGAAAAATTTGCACCACTTTGCAACTTTGCACTGCTTGCATTTGACGCTTTTTCCATCAAGTGAAAATTTGCCTCCATGAAAAAACCACTTCAAGATTGCTAAAACTGAGAGAGGTTTTTGTACAGGGGCCGAATGTGATCTTTTAGGATTAGATAATAATTTTCTAAGCATTGCGGTATCCAAGTTATAGCATGTTGAAGTTTGCAATCATTTTGCACTTTGGACCCTTAAGGGATCGATCTGATGGAACATAGCTCAGACCGATTTCACATGTTTTTGTGTAAATAAAGACCATTCCTAGCATAAAAAATACCTATTCAGATGTGTTGGAGTAGTTATTTTGGTCACACGAGTTGCAAAGCGAAATTTGCACCACTTTGCAACTTTGCATAGCTTGAATTTGAAACTTTTTCCATCAAGTGAAAATTCTCCGCCACGAGAAAACCACTCTGAGATAGCCAGAACTGAGAGAGGTTTTTGTAGAGGGGCCCAATGTGATCCTGTAGAATCATATGAATTTTTTTTAAGAATCACAGTATTCGAGCAATAGCATGCTGAAATTTTCAGCCATTTTGCACTTTGGACCCTTAAGGGATCGATCCGGTGGAACATAGCTTAGAGCAATTTCGTGTGTTTCGGTGCAAAAGAGGACCATGCCTAGTGTAAAAATACCTATTCAAACATGTTAGAACATTCTTCTTGGTCACATGAGTTGCAAAGCAAAAATTGCACCACTTTTCAACTTTGCACAACTTGAATTTGACACTTTTTCCATCAAGTGAAAATCCGCCGCCACGGGAAAACCATTCCAAGATAGCTAAAACCGAGAGAGTTTTTTGTAGAGGGGCCCAAAGCAATCCTTTAGGATTAGATGGAAAGTTTCTAAGCATCACGGTATCTGATTAATAACATGTTGAAGTTTGCAACCATTTTGCATGTTGGACCCTTAAGGGATCGATCTAATGGAGCATAGCTCAGAGTGATTCCACATGTTCTGGTGTGAAATAGGACCATTCCTAGCATAAATATACCTATTTGGACACGTTGGAATAGTCTACTTGGTAACATGATTTTCAAAGTGAAAGTTGCACCACTTTGCAACTTTGTACAACTTGAATTTGACATTTTTTACATCAAGTGAAAATCCTCCGCCATGGGAAGACCACTCCAAGATATTGCTGAAATCGAGAGTTTTTTTGTAGAGGGGCCCAACGCAATTTAGTAGGATCACATGAGAAATTTCTAAGGATCATGGTATTTGAGTAATAGCATGATGAAGCTTGCAACCATTTTGCACTTTGCACCCTTAAGGGATCAATTCGGTGGAACGTAGCTCAAAGGGATTCTACATGTTTCAGTGCAAAAAAGGACCATGCCTAGCATAAAAATACCTATTCAGACATGTTGGAATAGTCTGCTTGGTCACACAAGTTTTAGAACAAAATCTGCACCACTTTGCAATTTTGCACTGCTTGCATTTGATGTTTTTTCCATCAAGTGAAAATCCATTGCCACGGGAAAACCACTCTGAGATAGCCAAAACCGAGAGAGGTTTTTGTAGAGGGGACCAACCCAATCTTGTAGGATCAAATGAGAAGTTTCTAAGCATCACGGTATCCGAGTAATAGCATGTTGAAGTTTTCTGCCATTTTGCTCTTTGGACCCTTAAGGACTCGATCTGGTGGAACATAGCTCAAAGCGATTCCGCGTGTTTCGGTACAAAAGAGGACCATGCCTAGCATAAAAATACCTATTTGGATGTGTTGGAGAAATTAGTTTGGTCACACGAGTTGTAGAGAGAAAGTTTCATCACTTTGCAACTTTGCACAACTTGAATTTGACACTTTTTCCATCAAGTGAAAATCTGCCACCATGGGAAAACCACTCTGAGATAGCCAGTACCAAGAGAGGTTTTTCTATAGGGGCCCAACATGATCCTATTGGATTAGACGATAAATTTCTAAGGGAAATGGAATAATTTTTATGGGGTTTGTGTTGCTTCCCTTGTAGACTTTGATGGAAAAGGGCACGAAAAATGAGGCTTCACCCTAGGGTTTGATAAAATATTGCATGTAGAGGCTAGGTGATTGTATTTTGAGTTTTTATAGGTGATTTTAAGAATTTATGAGGTGATGGCATGTTCTAGCAAGGTGTGGAACCATTCATTTCAATAAACCTTCCTTATACTAGCATAAAATAAGGGTTTTGGTTTGGCATGGTGGAGTGAGTTTGTCCTGAGAAAAATTGTGGATCTGAGGGCTTGGATACATGATAATTTATGCCTCAACAAGTTAAGGGGGTTTTTAATATTTTAAAGGTATTTTCCTTTGTTTCTTGAATTCCCCTGCACCAATAAACCCACACACACCTAAAACATCCTAATTTGACCTTACATGCTTTATATCACTTCTCTAATCACCTAGTGACCTCTTTGAGACTTTGAATACATTATATATGACCTTTACATGACATTTTTCACATTTTTTACATTTCAAAATTCAAGTTTTGCAAATTTGCCTATTGAAGGCATTTACAGAGCAAGGTGCTACTGCACCAAACATGAACTCCAAAATTATAATATTTCAGTAAATTTCATTATGTAAGTAAATATCATTACAATGCCTTAGGTACTTCATTCTCACAGATCTTTTACAATGTCACTCATACATTTAAGATTCTCTTAAAATGTTTACATCATAGGTTCTCATTATGAGGTTAACTTCAATTGAGTAACTTCAGATTCCCTCGCTAAGCTTCACACGCTCTTTTATAATGGCTTGAAATCAAAATTCATATTTTTCAAGATCATCAAAATTAAGATGTTGTGTTGTTTTTTTGGCTAAGATTCTCTTTGATGGCTCATAAATCAGCATTTTTTGCAATGCGAGATCAATCAATTTTTAGTAGTTTACTTAAAAATACGCAAAGTAAAAGAGAAAAAGAAAGAGCATCCAAAATGGAAATGAAATAAAAATAGATGGAAGGAACTTACAAATAGGCATGCAGGTCTCACAACTTAGTCACTCTTGGTCATACATCTTCACTGGGAATTCCAATATACCTATTGCACACAACACCTCTCATGAATAGAGTAAGGTGAAATTTCAGATGCTCTTATAATGTCTACATCATAGGTTCTCATGATAAGGTTGAATAACTTGAAAGCCCCTCACCAAGATTTGCACACACTTTTCTAATGGCTTAAAATCATGATTGATATTTTTCAAGATCATCAAAATAAGGATGTTGCATTTATTTTCTGGCTAACATTCTCTTGGATGGCTCATATATCTACATTTTTTGCAAGGGGACACCAATCACTATTTAGTAGTTGACTCACAAATACACAAAGTAAAATAATATGATAGCATTGGCATCAAACAAATTAATGTGCATACAAGTATAAATTAATAAGAACCAATGTGCATATACTCACAAATTCATCCAACGAACCATCCGGGTCTTCTCTACTCTTTATTGTGTCAAGTATTGCCTCATGGTCAGAATCACAGACCTTCCACAAGGTCTTCTTCAAAGGTATACCCCCATATTTGGTCAAACAAACATTTTATGCCACGACAACGTTCGAGTAATGAAGAATCTTAAGATGCGTGTAAAAGTCTTGAAATAGCCAATGTTTAACACTCGAGTGTGGGTACCTTCTAAGCCATGTTCTAATAACCACAACTGAGCTTGTAGGGTATTCGATGTTTTTTCCATCTATAACTAGGGACTCCAATTTCTTTTTGGCCTCAACACAATGACACAAGTAATAGTTTGTTCCCTCTTCATTGTCTTCATCTGCAATAACTGCATAAACATGCCTTGCATTAGTATGTGTAGAAAATATCTTGAAATTTGTCAACATTATGAATACAGTACAAATTAAGATAATGATACATGGAATTTCAACAACTAAGAAAGTAGATATTGTGAACCCCTAAACCTGCAATAGCACAAAGAAGTCAAACATTTTTAGTGTTAATTTAAATGCAAGCAACAATGAGGGATTCCCCATAAAATCCATCTATCTAAAACTTAAATTAGGAAATGAAGAACAAAATGAAATTATAACATGTAAATCCTAATTAAGCAAATAGCATTATGATCCCATGGGGAAATTGGTGCCAATGATATGTTGCAATTGGCCCTTTCCCAATTCCTATGATTGCAATGTGGATTGATGAAGAAATGGTCAAATCTCCAAAGAGATTTGAGCATAACCTTGTTACTAGATTATGAAAATGATGGATGATTGAGTGCAATGGTGCAAAATCAGTTCTCACTTGAAGAGAGTAACTTTGCATATGAGTTGTGGATGAAGATTGAGGAGAAGAGTCTCCATTTTATAGATTTCAATCTTGGAAGAATGAGTGAAAATAAGAAATGTGGGATAAAAGATAGTCCAATGGCATTGTGCCACTTGTACAAATGTGATTGGATGAGGAATGAGCAAGTTTTAGCCAATGTGCCAATAAATGCAATTAGGTGGCATTTCAAACTTGAGAAATGACATGTTGAAGAGGGAAAGGAATGGAGTTAATGTCACTTGGCTCAAGGTCAAAGACATGTAAGAGGCTTTTAATGCCTTGTTGGAAGGACCAAGCCCACTTTGCCTTTTTGAATTTAAAAGAGGAATATTCTCTTTTTGATGCTTTGTGAGGGAAAATAGGAGAATTAATAAATCAAAGTAATTTATTTATTGTGCAAGTTGCATTCTCTATAAAATTTTAGTGAGAAGGATTAAATTAATCAAGGATTTGATTAACTTAATGAAGAATTAGGTGATGTGACAATTTAGACTTAGATTTATGAATTTATTTAAGTCCAAAATTGAGAGGAAATGATTCATTAAATAAATGATTTGATTTATTGATAAAGAAGGAATGAGTTAGATTAAATCAAATAAGGTTTAATTTATTTAATTTAATGAGAAGACTTTAGAGATTTTAATCAAATAAAATGATTTATTTAATTAAACAACAATGTAGGGTTAATTAAATTAAACTAATTAATTTAATCAAAGGAGGTGATAGACTTAATTAGATAAATAGTGATTTATTAAATTAAGAGATAAAATTATGATGAAATGTTGAGAGTATGATTTAGGAAGAAACAATGTTAATATGATCAAAATTAGGTGCATGTATATTTTACATGTCTACATTTTGCCCCTCTTTGAAACAATGTACTTGTTGCATTGATTCAAAGAATAAACTGCTATGATCAAAGTTCAAAATTTCTTGATTTTTTCAGATGCCCCACTATTGCCCCAGCGGAAGGATAATGTTGGATATACTGCCCCTTCGAGAGATTGAGCGGAAATGTACGATTTTTCCGATCAAGATCACGATAAAATGCGAGAGGAGTTGTCTTATTGATCAGAGGACATAAGATAATTATTTGATGTAGACAATTCTGATGCTGTATAGACAGTCATCGGCCATGGGTAGCCTCGTCTATATTTTGATACAACACACTGATTTTAGATAGAAATGTTAGTAAAGATAGAAGAATGAGAAGAATAAGATGGATGTAAGGAGGATCCACACAAGTTCACATTATTACCGGTGATGATGATGTATTCCTAGGAATTGGGATTTTCAAAGGGCCAATTGCTTTATGTTTGATAACACACGTAGGTATGATGCATCAAGGTATAAAGGACCAGGATGGTGTTGTACCTAGTGTGATGGACTCTGACTCGACAATCAGATAGGAGTGCTCTTGTTCACACTTGACATACGAAAACCTTGCTAGGACGGACCCAACAAAGCAAGTATTCACATAATTATTTTAAAAGAGTATGCAACAAGCACATCAGATAAAAAATATAATGATCGTTGCCCCATTCCTTTCTCTCTAAACCTATTTTGTTTAGGCATCATTGAGAGGTCCTTGGAATGAGTGCAAAATAAGATAAGTCTAAAAAGACCAAGATAAAATAAATAAACAAGCCAATGTTCTTCATACCGTTACCTGATGCTTATGTCCATTGCAGGAAAGCTTCATCCTAGGACATGTTGTGATCAGGGTTTTGATGGGACTGATTGGGTGATAAGCTATTGATACTCCGAGTTGACCAACTGGCCTATTACTGATCTAGACTTGAGACTTTGACAATTAAGCGTTCACTTTGGGACCTGCTAAACCTACTTTTGACTGACTCACCAAAGGGTGAAGGAAACAATTGACTTTATTATGAGTGATGAAAATCACGAGTGAACGCGAGATGGAATGGATACACCATTTTGGGTTTTTCAAATGTTTTGAGGCTATTTTTGGAATTTTCACATTTTTTAATGTTTTTAGTATTTTGTGTCTCGGGGGCCAATCAAGGATGGCCTTGCCTACGTTTAAGCTCAGAGATGACATAGTTCGGACAACAAACTAACTTGATGATAAGATGGAAAAATGGATTTCCCCTTTCATTGCTTAAAGGACTGACTTAAGATGCAAACTAGATGGGAAAATGGATTGCTAATGTGACGGACGCCTAAAGGACTGACCCTAACTGTAAAAATAGATGGGAAAACGGATTGCCAATGCAACAAACGCCTAAGGACTGAGCCAGATGTAAAAATAAATGGGCAAATAGATTGCCAATGCGACGGACGCCTAAGGACTAACCCAAAGTAAAAATAGATGGGCAAATAGATTGCCAATGCGATGGACGCCTAAGGACTGACCCTAACTATCTCGGGGGATGATCAAAGATCAACCTTGCCTACGTTCAAGCTCAGAGACAACATAGTTCAACAAGGTGAAAATTGACAAGACTCAATGATGAAATTTTTGAAGATTTTTTGAATGTTTCGACATGTTTTTGGATTTTTGAAAGATTTGGATGTTTTTGAATTTTTGCTTGATTTTGTGAATGTTTTTTTTTGGTTTTTTGATGGATTTTTGAAAAAGATCACGAGAATGTACATGAATCTGATTTGATGTTGCGAGAACATCCCCCTAGTGTGGTGCGATAGACTACTTTGATAAAGGCAGGAGAGACTGACCTTAGAAATGCCAAGTAGTTCCATGGTGGAATATGGTGTAGACATCAATGCAGGCTATGGTATGGATGCGAGTGGATGAGTGGATGAATGAGTCATGCAGATCGTGGTAGATGGGGAAGGTGTTTTATTTACACTTGGTGCTTGTTTTCCAGGTTTTCACTAAGGTACTTGTCCAAAGTGCCACCGAAGTGGTTTTCACTAGAGGACGATTTTTTCTTTACTGTTCTCAATCCTTTTCTGATTTTTTTGGATTTTTGTATTTTTGTATTTTTTGTTGTCGCCAAGATGATTATTTTCCAGGTTTTCGTCAAGGTAACCATTGTTTTTAGGACTTTTTCTGTTTTTCTTTGTATTTTCTAGCTCTATACCTTGTAAATTTTTTAGGCATAAAACTTTTTGATGTGTGAACTATTCATGGGCTCTTGCAGGGGCTCACCTTCTGGTGTCAACAACTGATATGCCCCCGATTTGTAGCTTGCAGTGATGATAAAGGGTCCTAGCCAGTTGGGCTCAAACTTTTCCTTTGTATCTAGATTTGGCATGTTCTTTTGGTTTTCTTTTAGCACGAGGTCACCAACTTGGAAAGTGTGTTGTCTGATCTTCTTGTTGTAGGTCCTTTTTAGGTGATTCTGGTACACTTGTAGATGATTAAGGGCATCCATGCACCTTTCATCTAGTAATTCTAGCTCATTGAGTCTTGTAACCTTGTATTCCTCATCTGTGATGAGGTTTTGCAGTGATATCCTCAGTGACGGGAGCTCGATCTCAATAGGGAGGATGGCTTATGATCCATAGACTAGAGAGAATGGGGTGGCACCTGTTGGAGTACGGATGCTAGTGCGGTAGGCCCATAAGATGAGATTTAGTTGCAGATGCCAGTCACGACCAGAGTCATTGACTATTTTCTTGAGGATTTTCAAAATGGTTCTATTTGTAGCTTCTGCTTGGCCATTGCCTTGTGGATAGTATGGAGTGGAAAAACGGTGTTGGATTTTGAATTTTTTGCACAAGCCATAAACATCCTAATTCTTGAAAGGTGTCCCATTATCAGAGACAATGGATTGGGGAACACCATATCGGCAAATGAGGTCATTCAGGATGAACTTGGATATTTGTTTTCCTATGATGTAGGTCATGGGAATTGCTTTGACCCACTTTGTGAAATATTCGGTGGCGGTGATGATGAACTTATGGCCATTGGATGAGGTGGGCAATATTTTACCAATGAGATCAAGCCCCCATTGTGAAAAGGGCCAAGGTGTAATAGTGGAATGCAGTTCTTGAGCTGGTGCATGAATAAGGTCTCCATGTTGTTGACATTGTAGGCATTTTCTAACAAAGTTGTGTGCCTCTCTCTCCATCGTCAGCCAGTAGTACCCTGTTCTTAGAAACTTTTTAGCCAAGGTCATACCACTTGCGTGTGACCTGCATGTGCCATTGTGTACCTCAGTTAGAGCAGTCAAGGCTTCCTCGGGTTTTAAACAATGTAGCAAGGTTCTGTCGATACTTCTATGGAAGAGGGTCTCTCCTAGGATGATGAATCGTGAAGTCCTTTTGACAAAAGTGCGTTTTAGGTTCAGGGTGATGTCAGTGGGGAGGATTCCTAACTTTAGGTAGGTGTATATATCATGATACAAAAGAACATCGAGACCAACAAGTTCACATGTGTATTCTGACTCTGGTACCTTGAATGTGGGTATGAGAAGCTGCTCTACAAGGAATTCATGTTTTGATACATTGCGAGGGATGTTTAGTAAGGATCTAATTATCGCCATTGCATTGGCTGCATCAAGAAATCGCCGCCAGTGCGGAATACCACTTGTGCTAGTAAATGAAAAGTGCATCAATGCCCCGTCGTACCGCCAAACGAGGGGATCATCTGTCTCCAAAGGAACTGGTGTGATGTTTGGATGAAGCAATGGGATCCTCTCCCATCCCCACACATACAGTAAGGTGCCTCCTGCCCCAATGGACCTACTATCTAAGTAAACAAACTCATGAAGGTCCCTATAGAGGGACGCCAGTAGTACCGGTCCCCAAGCAAAGCCCTCCCTCTAGCACCAAAATGTGAATCCCTAAATCTGCCATAGCACAAAGAAGTCAAACATTGTTAGTCTTAATCTAAATGCAAGAAACAATGATGGATTCCCCATAAAATCCATCTATCTAAAACTTAAATTAGGAAATGAAGAACACAATGAAATTATAACATGTAAATCCTAATTAAGCAAATAGCATTATGATCCCATGGGGAAATTGGTGCCAATGATATGTTGCAATTGGCCCTTTCCCAATTCCTATGATTGCAATGTGGATTGATGAAGAAATGGTATAACCTTGTTACTAGATTGTGAAAATGGTGGATGATTGAGTGCCATGGTGCAAAATCAGTTCTCACTTGAAGAGAGTAACTTTTCATATGAGTTGTGGATGAAGATTGAGGAGAAGAGTCTCCATTTTATAGATTTCAATTTTGGAAGAATGAGTGAAAATAAGCAATGTGGGATAAAAGATAGTCCAATGGCATTGTGCCACTTGTCCAAATGTGATTGGATGAGGAATGAGCAAGTTTTGGCCAATGTGCCAATAAATGCAATTAGGTGGCATTTCAAACTTGAGAAATGACATGTTGAAGAGGGAAAAGGAATGGAGTAAATGTCACTTGGCTCAAGGTCAAAGACATGTAAGAGGCTTTTAATGCCTTTTTGGAAGGACCAAGCCCACTTGGCCTTTTTGAATTCAAAAGAGGAATATTCTCTTTTTGATGCTTTGTGAGGGAAAATAGGAGAATTAATAAATCAAAGTAATTGATTTATTGTACAAGTTGCATTCTCTAGAGAATTTTAGTGAGAAGGATTAACTTAATCAAGGATTTGATTAACTTAATGATTTGATGTGACAATTTAGACTTAGATTTATGAATTTATTTAAGTCCAAAATTGAGAGGAAATGAGTCATTAAATAAATGATTTAATTTATTTAGTAAAGAAGGAATATGTTAGATTAAATCAAATAAGGTTTAATTTATTTAATTTAATGAGAAGACTTTAGATATTTTAATCAAATAAAATGATTTATTTAATTAAACAACAATGTAGGGTTAATTAAATTAAACTGATTAATTTAATCAAAGGAGGTGATAGACTTAATTAGGTAAATAGTGATTTTTTAAATTAAGAGATAGAATTATGATGAAATGCTGAGAGTATGATTTAGGAAGAAACAATGTTAATATGATCAAAATCAGGTGCATGTATATTTTATATGTCTACAGATATATCATCTAGTTGAAGCAGATCTGATACGTGGTCAAAGTCGATCGATGATTCCATCTATGTGAGTTCCAATGCCATCGGAGGGCAATACATGTGAAGTGGTCTAAGATAACTTGTCAACCATATGTCAACCCACTCCCTTGAATCACAACCATTCCAAGCTTGTATTGTAAATGAAGAATAAAAACATGCCATCTTTCGTGTATCGATACTCCATGAACTTGCATTTGAGCTAAGGAAAGAGTGTACCTCACCCGATCATGTTAGTGTACAATAGTCCTCATATGGTGCAATGCTATTATTGTCCACCAACCAAAAAAATCTATGAACTGAAGAAACGACTTCATTACCTGGACAACTCGACGATTGATTTTGCATCTGTCAACTTTGCACTATCTTTTTACTTTAACTCTTCTAGTGCTAATGCTCTTTTCACACATGCTCCTACACCATCATGCTCCCCCTTTCCATGTCCAGCCTCACAAAATTTGATATGTTGAACACCTGTAATTACATGCATCCTTCACAACTAGTAGAACATGCATGAGTTCTTGAACCATGCTTCACAATTATCAGACCATATTATATATCGGTTCTATTTTATGCCCCTCTGAGCCAAACCACTCTAGAACATTTGGAAGCATTTGGAAGCAATCTTGCATGAACTCTAGAGAATGTGTTTGATCATCACTAATGTAAAAGTGGTACTCCCTCAATACCTTCCTTTGGTCATCTGTACTATCAGATGCATGAATTAATGCTATGTGCACAAATATCGAAACCTATGTGGAGTTGTAATACTATGACTACACCTCATGTTGTGGTTGTCGAGTGTAGTTCTCCATAAAGTCAACCACTAGTATTATGCTTCCAACTGGAAAGGTGTCCTTCCATAGCTTGAAGTGTGTGTCCAACCATCGAGCTCTATGGGTATGCATTGCATACTCAAACAATATATTATCACGAAACATGGACACAAATTAGTACACTAGAATCTTCTCATTAACCAAATCACACCTTTTTTCTTGAGACCCATCTTTTGTAGCATATGCCACTATTCTATACTTACCGAACTCTACTAGTTTTTGTTCCATTTCATCTATGCTTTCCATATGTTGATATACTGGCATATGTTGGAAGCCACCACAACACTCACATGAACCATCCAAGCATGTTTTCCTATAGAATATCTAGCCATCCTCTATTTCACAATCCTACAAAACATCATTGGTATGTAAATCTATAGATATAGAACGATAAACATCATAATGGTTAGAAAATTTAATATGTAGTCTACAAAAACAAGTAGTGCGTGTGTGATTTATCATAAAAAAGTTAAAGCATTTCAAATTTTTTTTGAGAAATACTAGTTTGGGGATAATCATTTTCAAATTTTTGAAAAAATTGGGTTGGAGTGATATCCAAAAAAATCTTTGGATGTGGATCATGATTCCGACTATCAATTCTCCTTCTTAGCACATCCCTTTGATTCGAAGATGACCTTGTTTTATTCTTCCAATACTCTTCAATTAGTGTTCTCAAAGCTTCAACAATTTCTTTATCTTTCTGTGACAATCTCCTTGAGAATGCCCATAATTCATTTGAATCATTGCCCTCAATTCTTTTTCACCTTTCAATGGCTCTTGATAAAGTCTTTCTACTAATTCCCATGTGTTCACTCATCTTTTTAATGAGATGAGCTCTCTTTGTTTGATAGCTTACCAAATTCAATGTAATAACATATCGCGTGACATTACTATCCTTTGAACGTGAGGTCTTACTCACAGTCTCATAAGAATCCATTAGATTCTTCACAATAGTGTCTTCACTGTATGCATTTGATGTTCTCAACCCAAGAGTCTTCATGTTGTTCCTATAATTTATACCCTGCATCATTTCAACAAATAGTTGACATCTTGCAATCTCATTTAGCCTTTCAAAGAATCGTTCCCAAATCTTATCAACATATCTTCTACAAGTGCATGTTGAAATTTGGTGCAGGAGCACCAAGTTGCTTTCAAGCCTCCATGAGGCCATTTGTAAATAGTTGGTCTATTTTATGTATTGGGTCTTATAATAAGGTTTATCAAGACATCTTATAGGTTTTTGAGTCTTAGGAAGTAATATTTGAAGTCATTTGTCAAATAATGCTTAAAGTTGTTATATATTGTAAAAATTGTAAAAGTTGCTCAAGAAAGTTGTCAAGCAACTTGTCAAAAGTGTCATTAAAGTGTTTTGTCAACAAAATAACTAAAAGGTGGTTGAAAATAGTTGGTTTTGGTTGTAAATGTATAAGTACACCCTCCAAAACTCGAATTGGAGAGGTTGGAGAGGTTGGATACCTTATTTTGGAGTTTGATGAATGGCAACCTAAAGTTTGGTGTGCATTTTATGTTTTCTACATTGTTTTCAGGTTGAAGTTGTGATTTGTACAAACTATTATGGATTCAAATAATAGAGTATTATATATGGATGGAAAGGTCTCTATTTCTAGTTTCCAATTCTTTTTGTATCATTGAATTTTAATGAGTTTTGGGAAAGATATGATTATTTTGGTGAGGGCAGGTTTGAACACTGCCTAGGGTTTGCAGTTTTGGAAAAAATACAATAACTTTATTTTCAACCATTGGATCTTCCTAAAAATTGGAAGGGAGGTCTGTAATTATGATATATTAAATCTCACAAAAGCGATTGGCTTTATTACTTGTTGTGTAGAAGTTATTAATGACTGTTCATTGCATTAAATTGTGGGCTACCATGGCTATGTTTCTAATGTGATCTAGAATGCACTTAATAATTCTTTGAGATGAGTAATTTTATGAAATTTGTGAAGTAAATGGAATGTTGAGTTGTGAATAGAAAGATGTGACATAATTTTTTTCAATCCATAATGCCTTAAATAATAGTGTTAACGTGGCATGTCATGATTGCAAGATAGGCTCAAAATGGAAGCATGGACATTCGCAAAAAAATGCATTAAAGATATTTTACATGTATGGGAATCATTATTAGGTTTAATGCTTAAGTCCTATGTGTATTTTGTAAAGTTGTCACTATTTGCAAAAGTTGCAAAAATACAAAATTTTAAAAAGTTACAAAAACTATGAAATAAGGAAGGTGAAAAATCATATGGGCTTATTTTAACTTGGAGGCACTTGAAAGTTAATAATACATGTCTTTAATTCATTTATAAGGCCTCATGTACATTTGGAAATTTTTAGGTGATCGAATATCTAATTTTGAATGAATAAACCCACTATTTTCTTGTATTTTCTTTAGAATTTCACTGTTTCAGGCTCTTGTATGAATTTGTACAGGTAGGAATGCTTGGTTGGATGTTTGTAAATTTTTTCACACTCAATCACCTCCCACACATAATTTTTTTCATCATTCTTCTTAACGTTTGAGTCAGATATTGCAAATTTTCTCTAAAACTCTCAAACCCTCTGTTAAGGTAAACAACGAACTTGAGAAATTGTGTTTATCCCATTCTACTTAGTTAAAGTTCTCAATTTTGGTGTAAAAACTCCTTGTGGCATGTAATTTCATATTTTAAAGGTTACCAATCATATGGTGAGGACTAAGGTGTGAAGAGAAAAAAATTCTTGACTGTAAAACTATGTTCAGATTGGTAAAATAGGGAATTGTGAAGCTTAGAACTTACGGTTTATGGAAATGTGTTTGGAAATGAACTTCTAATGGACTTATAAGCTTGGTTAGGTCAAACGAAAGGTATTTAATGTGTTGGTTATGAGTTTTTGGTGTTGGGGGTAGGAAAACCAATAACCCTTGTTTGCACTAAGGCTTAGTTAGGCTTATTCTCAGACTGAAACAACTAGTTTACAAACATTTTCTCTGAAGGACTTAATATACATATTGTAATATGTTTTATATCATGTAAATGGGTGTCCAAAATTAGTATCATATTCTGAAGTGTGTGCATGTTTTGGGAGATACATGTGATAATTTGTAGATGCTTGGCTACTAGTAATGTGGACAGTCAACAAAGGAACTAAGTTTGTGTGTAAGGGAAGACTTTTGAAAGGTTTCATTTTTGTTTTACTAACTCAAAAAAATACTTCCTAAGCAAATAATGGTTTGGTTGTTCCTTAAGAATTATAGTTTGTGTTTGTAAAAAATTGTGCCATTATGGAAGATTTAAGACAACTTGTGAATGACATAATCATTGGTTCATGTGTTGATATTATGAATGAATTGAATGGTTATGAGTTTCTAATAAGCTTTATGCTATGTTACAATCAATTTTATGATGCTTAATCTACTTTTGAGTCTGACAAAGAGTTGAAACCAAGTTATAATGTTTTGTGGAAATATTAAAGCAAGTGAAATTGAAGGATTTTGATGAAAATATTATTGAGTTTTGTTTGTTGATCTTATTCAATTTAAGTTAGGGTAAAAATTACCCTTGATGATTTGTGAATCCTGGTAGATGCTTTTCATCAAGTTTAAAATGGTAATTGGCAAGTGCATATAATTGTGTAATTTTAAAATGTGCATTCACAATGTAAGGTTATAATGACAATAAAAATTGAAAGCAAGCCATAATAGAATGAAATAAAATGTGGAGAGATTTCACATACCTAAAAAACAAGACATTCAAATGGAGGAGTTCAACTCAATTATGTAGGCTTAGCTTCTTCTTTCTTCAAACTCCACAACAATTTAACTTGTTCAAAAGCTTGTTCCCCTCCAAACTTCAATTGTATATCATTTTTCAATGGAATTCAAACTTCAATTGATATTATATGTCTTTCAATGTGGAAAATATTCTATTTCGTTCAAAGGTGGTAGAAAGATCATGGAAAAGGTGATGGAATGTGAAAAACATGCTTTCACACTTCACAACATCATCAAAAAGCTACTTTTTGTTGGAGCACATGCAGAAGCAAGAGAATATGTAGACTATGGGCCTTGACATCATAGGTATATTTAGTTTTTTTACCGTTTTTAGTGGAATACAAAATGCGCTCATGTTATAATGTGAGCACGTTATTTCTTCCTAAAACAGCAGCATGTCTATTTCTTCAAAAGGCGCACGTGTTATATGAAATATGTTTTTCCTAATATATTTATTTTCTCCCTCTTTTTCTATACCCTCTATCCCAATTCTATATCTCTCCCTTGCACCCTTATAGTAGAGGAGATAGAGGTGAGTGTGTGTGTGAGAGAGAGAGGGATAGATACAAAGAGATAGAGAGAGACAAAGATAGAGGGAGAGGGAGAGTGGGAGAGAAAGAGAGAGTGGGAGAAAGAGGGAGAGAGAGAGAGGGAGAGAATGAGGGAGGGAGGGAGGGGGGGAGAGGAGAGGGAGTGGGAGAAAGAGAGTGGGAGAGAAAGAGGGAGAGAGAGGGAGGGAGGAAGGGAGGGAGGGAGAGGGAGGAGGAAGGGAGAGAGGGAGGGAAAGGGAGAGGGTTTAGAAAGAGATAGTGGGAGAGATGAAGATATATATGGAGGGAGAGAAATAGGGAGAGGGAGAGTGGGAGAGAAAGAGGGAGAGAGAGAGGGAGGGAAGGAGAGGGAGAGAGGAAGAGTGGGAGAGAAAGAGGGAGAGAGGGGAGGGAGGGGGAGAGGGATGGAGATAAATATAGAGAGGGAGGGAGGGAGAGGGATGGAGAGGGAGGGAGAAGGGAGAGAGGAGGTGGGAGAAAGGAGGAGGGGTTAGAGAGAGATAGTGGGAGAGAAAGATGGAGGGGGGATAGGAGAGTGGGAGAGTGGGAAGAAAGAGAGAGTGGGAGAGAAAGAGGGAGATAGAGGGAGGGAGGGATGGAGGGAGAGTTAGGGAGGGAGGGATAGTGAGAGAGGAAGAGTGGGAGAGAAAGAGAGAGTGGGAGATAAAGAGGGAGAGAGAGAGATGGAGGGAGGGAAGGAGAGTTAGGGAGGGAGGGAGAGGAATAGAGAAAGAGTGGGAGAGAAAGAGATAGTGTGAGAGAAATAGGAAGAGAGAGGGAGGGACAGAGGGGGAGGGAGAGGGAGAGGGAGAGAGGGAGAGTGGGAGATAAAGAGAGAGTGGGAGAGAAAGAGGGAGAGAGAGGGAGGGAGGGATGGAGAGAGGCAAGGGTACTTAGGGAGGGAGAGGGAGAGGGAGAGGGAGAGAGGGAGAGGGAGAGGGAGAGAAGACTGGGAGAGAAAAGATATAGTGGAGAGAAATAAGGAGAGGGGAGGGAGGGAGGAGAGGAGGAGAAAAGGAATATTGGGAGATAAAGAGAGAGTGGAGAGAAAGAGGAGAGAGGGGATGGAGGGGAGAGGAGGAGTGGGCAGAAAGGAAGGGAGGGAGGGAGAGAGGGTGGGATAGAAAGAGAGAGAGGTTGGAGAGAGAGAGAGAGAGAGGTAGGGAGGAGAAGGTAGATAGGGAGGTAGAGGGTTATAAAGAGATAGTGGGAGAGATGAAGATAGATAGGGAGGGAAAGAGTGGGAGAGAGTGGGAGAGAAAGAGAGAGTGGGAGAGAAAGAGGGAGAGAGAGGGAGGGAGGGAGAGTGAGGGAGGGAGGGAGAGGGAGAGAAGAAGAGTGGGAGATAAAGAGAGAGTGGGAGAGAAAGAGGGAGAGGGAGAGTGGGAGATAAAGAGATAGTGGGAGAGAAAGAGAGAGAGAGAGGGAGAGAGGGAGAGTGGGAGGGAGTGGGAGAGTGGGAGGGAGAGGGAGTGGGAGAGATGGAGATAGATAGGGAGGGAGAGAGGGGGAGAGGAGGAGAAATAGAGAGTGGGAGAGATGGG